>CCAG010007016.1:0-43573 GCA_001077435.1 Glossina morsitans morsitans | reverse complement strand
TATATATATATATATATATATATATATATTATATATATATATATATCTATATATATATATATATGTATATCTATATATATATATATATATGGCTCAAAGATGGCTTTGGGTGTTATAGGGGCGCATTACATTTTTCTTGGGTTTTTTTATATTAGATTTCAGCTCATATCAAAAAAAGATACTCTTAGTGTACACATTATTAAAAAACAAATACAATTTTTCAACGTGCCTCTATGTAATCTTGTAGTCACAAGAAGCTGGAATATATTCTCTTTTAAAAAAAGTTGAAGTCTTTCTTACAAATAAATGTACTATTATATTTCTACGTTAAGCGGCTTCAGTAAAGCAAGAATTGTTTTGCCTACAGACTATTGGAAAAATATTGTATATTTAAGACACGGCCTGAAGGCAACGCAACCGTAGAAGTTACCTTAAAGAAAAAGTCTACAAAATTTCTTTTAAATATTATGCATTTCCTTAAACAAGTGGATGGGTTGGGTTGGGTCTGCCTATGTCGAATAATTTGAAAAAATATATTGCTGTCGATTAACATTTCTTACCGTTTTTCAAGGAATATTTCTTCAATTGAGTTCTTCTGTAAGAGAATTTTGCCTTTAGACACGGTGTTTTCTAAATGTACTATTAGTTAGTTACTGGAATGTGTTAGTGTTTCCGCCCATGTGTTATCATAACAAAATAAGTGTTCTTTGAGGTCTTACATCATAACATGTCATAAAGTCGGCATAGAGTTGCTTCATTGAATTGAGAATACGTGAAAAATATATTTCTTTAAATGAAGTAGCACATCATCTAAAAGACGTTCTGCTAGTTATTGCACATGACACTTGATTTTTGATTATATTTTGCTTCTCGAAAAAAATAGTTTCCTAAAATATATTATATCATTGCTTTACACTCCGGCGATCGCATTTCAATCATTTGTATGTGAAAGAAATAAAATTTAATTTTGAAGTTGACTTATCGTTATATAATAAGAAAGCTTTCAATGAGAAAATGAGTTGTTTTACGTATATTTTTCTATGTACCTACTTGATGACGCGCAGTTTCTCTCCGATTTTTTGCCAGAAGGATATACTACTCTTATTTCTTCTTTAGATGAGGTACGAAATCTAAGCTGAAAAGTTGAAAAAAATTTTTTTGGATTATTTTAAATGAATGTTTCAAAATGGTTTCATTTATTATGTTGCATTTACATATAATATAATGTATGTCACTAAATTTCATAAAGGTTTGGGTCAACAAGCGCTAGGCAGTACGAAGCAGTTAAACAATAAGAGCAGTACAACTGAAAAGTGTTCTTAGTTCATTAATTGCACCCGACTTATTAAAAAATATGAACATTGATTTCTGAAATATAACTGCAAAATTGCATGTGAAAACTCCGATACAAACGTTACAAAAAACAGTATTGCATAAGCTATAATTTATTTCATATTTTGATTAAGTTTCATTCTAATAGATTCGTTTACGATTGAAACTACGTTCTGATTGATTGTTACGCTTATTCGAATGCTATTTAAAAATGTATTTTAAGACTTCTGCTCTTGACCGTACGTTCGAAAACATGCGCTAATTTGAGCATAAAAAATTTTGTTGGATAGAAAAATTGCAACCGCTCTCTGACCGATTTGATATGCGTATTAGTAAATATTTTTTTCGGACATAAATAATATTAATAAAATAATACCAAATTTGGAATATTAGTTGTTTACTTATCGTATCCTGTGCTTCATGTTTAAAGACGACTAATTTTCTTCGTAAAAGAGGCCACTAAAAATAACAGAAACACTAAAAACTAACTAAACTTAAAAACTAAAAACATACAGAACTACTAAAAAATTAAGAGAAAAAAACCAGTTTTTATTTACACCTGCTTATAAATAATTGTAGTTCACTAACTGATAGAATAGCTCACAGAAGAATACATCACTAATGGGACGCACAGTAGATGGTTGGCTGCATTGGTAAGTTTTCACATGGTTTTCGATCACTTTATTCGAAAAACCTAATCGTTATAGTGGACCGGTGAGAAATGTGTTATATAAAATAATGTTGAATGGCGCCACAGCTAACCATAATAAGCAAACTTTACTTTCGTTCTTTCGGCAAGTATTTTCTTAGTAAAGCAGCGCCTTACGAAGGTTACGAAGCCTAAAATATCAAGTTTTTCCACAATTTTTATAGTCAGCTTGTTTGATAAGCTTTCAATTTGAGGATACTTTTAATTAGATAAATGTTTTAAACTTTAATTCCTTAGCCTTTTTTGGTACCCTAGATCCTACTTGTGTATTTTGAGAAGAAACTTCATCTATCTCAATTGACTAAAGGTATTTACGCACCCACTTTCAAGGTTTTATTTCGAGATTTATAAGAAGACTATTAAAGACGCATGCAAACAAAGTTTTGGATCTATGCAGCTACATTTGGACGTCTGCCAATTTAATTGTTACTCTGCTCACTCATTTGTCCCTGCGCTTATATGTCTACTGCATGAAAGGATCCGATAAGATAAATTTGGAATTAGTTATACATTTATGCCCGAATAAATAAACACCTTAAATCCGATTTAATTTTAAACACTCATCTAACACGCTCAAGTACATGTATTGCATACAAATGTTATTCGTCGCAAAGGGTATAAACAGTTAGTCTTACTTAAACTTATTGTAGCTTATTCTTCCAAAAGTAGATATAAAAAGTTTGATAAATTCAGTTTGTGAAGGTAAATAATAAATATCGCGAAATATTTCGTTTCGTTTTCAGTACTGTTTCCTCTGTGATGTCATTGTTTTTCCAATTAATTTTAATTTGTTGTTTTTTTTCTTCTCATTGTTAACGTCTGGTTTTTTTCAAAGAAAAATTCTTGTCCGTAAATGCTTAACTAATTTTTGTGTATAGTTGTCGGCCTGAAATGTTAATATTTCATATATACCTGAGATTAAGTTAAGCGCCAGTGCTTAAATGAAGAGAAAAGTAAATACCTCTACGATTTGACTGTCCGCACTTCAGATTTGAACCCATGATCGTTGCATTGTTAGTCGCGACTCTTTGTCTGTTCGACTACTCATGCGGATTTTAAATTTGTTTATATTAAAAATTTTTGACTGCCCTCTAATAAATAGCTACGCGGGCCATGCCTTTTATATTTTCTTTGAAAGATTTTTCGCTATGCATTATTTTTTATTTATCTCTCCTTATTTGCCTATTATTTATCGTCCTCTAATTATCTCTCTACTCTAAACAAACATTTGATCATTTTATTGTTTTATAAGAGCAAATATTTAGAATTTTGACTTAGATAAACTATACGTTTTTTTTGGTTTCTGTACTAACTAATGACGCCTTCAATAACCATGCGAAAAACTAAAAAATGTGTTCACTACGAATTAATCAATGCAAGGTACTGGGTAGGCTTAGCCAAACTTATCTGCTGTTCAATCGGACTGATTGCTTTCGATGATCTCATAAATATTGAGATAGAAAGATAAAATGTGGTAAAAACACTTCTTGGAGGTTTCTACAGATTAAGTTTAATAAGTAAAGGACAAGTTGCTTTTTTTTCTATATTTGGACTAAAAACAAAACCGTACAAGAGCATGGGAATGCCTTTCCTGTTCAAATATTCGTATGTATGCTATTTTCCCAAAGACTTTTCCCCCAAACGGGGCCATCTTTGTTGTATCAATCAAGAACACGGTCGCTTTATTTGTAGCAAAATAATACAAACAACGGCGAGAACATTTTAACATCTTGACAGAAGTACTAACTGCTTTCCAATCGCTTTTAGTCTAATATCTACTCAATGCTCGTTTTAATGAAACTAAGCTAAAATATTTTTGTGGGAAATGCTTCTAAATGAATATTTTTGTGGGAAATGCTTCTAAATGAACATAAGCACTTTCTAAGGACATCTGTAAGTGCATTAGAGAAGTTGAACTGATATTGCAGGCTAATGGTACAAATAAATATAAAATTTATTGCAATAAAGAATAGGGCTGCAACGCAATTTACAACTTTAAAAGCCTGCTTCGATTTTTCGCTGCGTAACTTCAACATTTGTCATTATTTTGATGCGGTTTCTTTTCACCCACCATCTTCGAAATAACACTTTAAAGAGAAGTAGCCTAATTTATTTTGGTATTGAAATGTTGGTTTAAAAATTGTACTTTTCACTCAAACGCTCGCCAATCGCATAAAAATCAATATATCTCAACAATCGTAAATGTCTTTTTAGCTATAGAGAGCTAGATTAAACTCTTCTTTTTAGACTCAAGCTTACAGACCTGAATGGCGATGATATTGCCGATTTTTTAATATTTTCAAAAATGTTCTTCTTTTCGAATTTTGTTATTCAATTACCTTACTTTCCACCCAAAAAAAGTGCTTAAAAAGACGCTTCGTTTAGGCGTGGCTTTATATTAAAAATTCATCGAATTCTTTTCTCCATAAGGTGATTGTGTGGCGAGCTCTGCGGCACGATGCATCCTCTTGCTGAAGCCAGAAAAAGAAATTGTATTTGTATTATGTTTATGCATTGGGTTCCACATTGACGACCACTGCATTGTCGGTTTCAGACTATATGCCATTGTTAATTTTTGTGGGTGGAACGAGTGTACTACAAAGAGCATATGAGTTTCCTTAACTACAGATGCACCAATTTTGCTTATTAATGTAATTATTTATTTTAATTTGCTTATTTATTTAACTTTTGCTTATCAATTTAATCAAAAATGAGTTTGAATGTGAATGCGCCAAACGCTACTCGAACAGATTCATTATTTTTATAATAAATTTTACTACTTTCTATGCTACTGTTCCACTGTTTGATTTTCCATTACGATTTTATAGACAATACTGAACATAAATACCAATTTTGATGAGAATAAAAACAATGGTTATGATGACTTTTAAAATGTATAAGAGCCTTATTTGATACTCTTACATGAAACTTGAATTACCAGCTGTAACAGTTCACCGATCAGGATGGTTTGAACTCCTAAACAATTCTCATTCATCTTTAAAGATCGTATATGAGCTTAAAATAAGAAGCGATTACTATAAATTAAAATTTTTTTTAAATTTTCGCGACCGTGAGGTTTCCAAGCACGTAGTAGTACGTAGGGATATGCAAAGGAAAATATGTTCACAGTTGGGATTGGTCATAATAGTATTTTTTATCGAGTTACAATATATATATGACATATATATATGCATATATATGTTAACCCCTTGCAGAAGGGAATTTAATATTTAAGTTAAGTTTATCAACCAATTACATTGATTGGTTAACCCATATAGTGGAAAAATGGAAATTTCGTATATGGACCTAGGAATGGACGCATGGCGAAGAAAAATAGTAATAGTAGTGATTGCGCATAATGGAAATTTTCGAGAACATTATGAAACGTGTATATGTTGAAGCGAATGTTGTTTTTTGCAAGTCGTTCATTTATTAATTTACTGACATAATTACAACGGTTTTCGTTCAGAGCTAAGGCACGTAGAATTCTCGCAGCGATAGATGTTAGTAAGTTGAACCATGAAAGGGAACCAAAACGAATTTTAAAACACGACCCAAAAATAGCAGCACGTTTAGAAGAACTTTGTAACTAATTATCATCAGATCTAGTCATTCGATGCAATCAGATAACCAATATTAACAGGCAGCGACAGTGGGAATTCAAGATTCGTACCAAAATGAATATAACTTGTTTGACTTGTTGTTTTTTACATCATTAATATTAAAACGTGATTTTGTCATTTAATGCTGAAACTTACAGTGCCCTTTAAATAGACAACAAGCTAACAAATAAATATCTACTTTAGCATGCCGCTTTTGTATTAAATGTATTTTTGTCCGCCTTTTTTGCTTAAATTTTTTTAATTTCCAGACCTATTAAATTGCATTTTTCATAATTTGTTATTTAATCTCAGATTTTTATATACTGTTGTCATTTTTTTCCTCATTTTTCTTATTTATTTATTACGGTCGCTAATAGAATATGGTGGTATAATAAATTTGACATTACAATGGTTCGTGATTTATACGTATATTTTCGAGATATTTGATGAAGAAGTCACTAACTCAATGTAATGATATCGTTACAACTCTGCCTTTTGTTTATAGTTATTTCTATTACTGAAACTATAACTGAAATTATAAGTTTTGATTTTGGCATTACAACATTTCATAATAATATTCATAAGATACTTCTGTCTGTGTTCTCACAATGTGCATTTCTCGTTTACTAACTACAATAAGTAGGCTAAAAACTGTTAATTAGGCAAGCCATTACTTTTCTGATTTCCATAAAATACCAACACAACCTGGTGGCAATTATTGAGAAAAATCTTGTGCACTAATATAGCCAACGTCTTGAGTATATAAGTCGTGGAGTGTATGAGATTCGTTTTGAAATAATAACTTAAATGTCTTCCCTTTCTTCTACTTCTCTATTTACTTTTATTATTGCTTTACTTATATTCGTTTTGCATATTTTATTCCTATCACTACTATAAAATAAAAAAAGTAGGCTAAAGGTAATTTAGATATAAACAAGCAAGAATTCTGTGCGTGGATCAAAACGGCTCAGGAATTATCTAAAATGTGAAAGAGTACTCTTTTTTCTTCTTTTTTTAATTAAAAATGTTGCATGCGTTGTGTTTTGCAAAGTCTATCTAATCCACACAGTTGAAGATGCGTATGTGAAAACTTATAACTAAAGAGTACTACGAATTATGTTAGAAGTTAAAACAAGTTTTTATCATCATGCAAACGTGAAAGCATTTTCCTTTAGATAATAGCAATGAGATGAGTCGAAGCGTATAGTAGAGCTGAGCATACATTTATTTTGAGTTTTTATACACAAGCAAATAATTTAAATGAGGAAAAAAAGCAGTTAAATGCAATATTTGGCTCTGCTTTACTGTCTCGTTCTTGTTAAATTTTTCTTATTAAGTTTTTATATATTTCCTAAAAAAAAAACAAAAAAATAGCTACAAAAATTTGCATAAATAGATGCTGCTGTCTGCATTTACATTCAGTCTCAACTATAATTTTTAGAAATTTGCATACGAAGAAAAACAACAAACTATTGTGCTGCTAGTATTTTAAACTTTGCATGTGTATGTAGTTTTAAGGCGGCCATGCGTTATATACATTATTGCCTTTAAAAATGAAAAAAGGTACTACCTTTTTTTATACTATATCGGTGCTATTGTGAACATATATGAAATATCTCCTTTGAGGTAATCAAACATGTTTTAAAAAGCTTCGATTTTTTTTGATTTTCACAAAAGGTTTGTAATCTTCTTACACAACTTTTGTATAAAATATCACGTCGCAAAACTAGTGTGATACGTAAGCAAATGATCGAAATGACATGAATCTTTAACAACTGCCTTTTGAGCTTTAGCACTTTTTAAAATAACCCTTTCTTGCAGACAATATTTACGCGTAATTTTCGTAAATTATTGATGGATGTGTTATTTTGAAGAAGCATGTAACAAATAAAGCCATTTTCTTTTCATTGTTTTTATGGTTTCTAAACATAAAATTGTTTCTAAGGCATGTTTATATATGCTGTCGTTTCAGGTTAATTTATTATTACTATTTTACGGTCAAATATTATAGGTTCATTTTTTCTACAATCCAAAACGACATACTTTTGTGATTCGCGCAGGTTAAGCCAATACGAAGACTAACGTTTATATGACGTTGCTTTGCTCTAGTGTTTTTTCACAGCATTCTTAAAAATTTGCTTTGTAAAAGCCAAATATTATTCTAACATGCAGGAAGACTGTAGTCAATCTCAGACAAACCATAGATAGTGTTCTTACGATATCTCATTATATTAAAAACTTAATTTAATTGATTATACTTTTATGGTAGCACATGAGTTGCAGGTGTAAAATAAATAATTGTTAATAAACTGCCTAAATAACTGTTGCAAAAATCTCTTAAAAACTTTTATCGTGATGCATATGCATTCATATCATAATATCAAAAATCGTACATGCTTACGTCTTAATTACAAAGTACGTCTGTTGTTCATTATTCTTATGATAAAACGTTATTCAGCTTCAACATAGGTATATACAAGTTTTATGTTTTTGTTCACATACACTTATGTGTAGGGTGTAAAGTGGTTGAAGTGAATTATACTTGAGACTATATTGTACAGGGAGAGATTGTTAGATAGAATATATAGTGGCGGTTTGGTTTTCCTTTACGATTATTTGTTTATGTCAGTGGCGCTAATTTTTGAGCAAGTCCCGCACAAGTGGACTGAGAGTGTAGGTGCAGAGTTTCAAGTCTGTATTCACGTGTTTATGAATCTAAGAAAGTTGGATGAAACTTGAAAAGATGGACAAGCCCAAATGCCCAAATGCCCAAATGCCCATCAGCTCACAATTCTATCTTAATTAGCCGTCAATATACTTTAAATGATGCATATTTCTTACCTGGAAAAACTAGTAAGCCCAAATTAAGAAGAATGACAATGAGTTGATTGATCAAAGATATTGTTACGTAGAATACTTTTTGCCAGTTTATATAGTTATTCAATTCTTTCTCAGATTAAGTTCGTACTACTTGATTATAAATAACATAGAGCTTGTTTACACAATTAGAAGACTACTTACAGGTAATTATTTACAAAGCTTAACAGAGAGTTGTTTACGAAAACCAAGGTTTTAGTATTTCGAAACACTGGACACATGTAAGCTTACACATTCTTAGCCGCCCTCTTCCTAGGAATGTCACAAATGTAATATTCTTACGTTTAGCAAATCCTTTGCATAAAAACCTTTCGAAAACTAATCATCAATATCACATTTAATTCGGATATTTTTTTTTCCAATCCTGTTACCTATTAATATTTTCCTCAACCGCCAGCTGCACAAGGGATCATTACTTTGTGACACTGGCAAGTAAAGCATTCCAAATATTTATTTGCTTTCAACACTTTAAGAAATTTTATTTTATTGACAACCAGATACCTTTTATGCCGACTTTTTTATCAAATATGTGATTTTTCTAGTAAATTATTTTGTAACTTAAGGTTGCAAAATGATGATCTGTCTAAACAAACCTAAACAAAGAAAAAATTAAGGCAGACTTTGCTTACCCTTCCCAAAAACATTTTCGTGCCAGTTGTCATAATTATGGATCTCAGATGATCATTCTGAACTTTGCACTGGTTATGCTTGGCGTCACTAAAAAGAAACATTTTGAGGCGAATTGACTTCTTCTAAATTGCCTGATCAATGTGGAAATAAACACGCTGTCAAAAGTGCTTGACTTTCATGGCCAAGCGAGAATCTATCATGTCCGAAACTTTCACACAATATAAAGATTATAGCACAGAGAAACCAAGGACAATGTTAGGAAATTAATTTTTGATAGGACTATGGGGGTAACGAAGGATTGGCTGACGATGGACGATGACTGCAACAAACATACTACTACTTGCTACTGGTTGGACTTGGCGTTTATAGCTTTATTCTGTAAATACTCAAAACTCTTGTCCTCACCGTATGCCATTTAGAATGCACCATTCAGAGAGATAAATAAACCTTCGCACTGCGTAAGTAAGTAAGTAAGGACTAAAGACGGGTTTTGAATATTTAAGTATTTCTTTATTTACTCGTTGTACTTATATATATATAATAATCATTTGTACAGAAATATATCTAAATTAAAGGTAATTATGGTACATCATTTATACCGAATAATATTTATTCCGCAAAACCAGCCATGTAAAATAAACAGGTGGCGCGGGGCACAAAAAATTGCATAACATATATTGGATGTACGTGCATGTAAATATCTATATTGAAATAAGATAATTATATACATTAGATAAATAGTGTAACATATATACAATAATAGAATACAATAATACAATAGAAACAACAACACTTATTGGTGAAAGTGATTTATATAAGGAAAAGAAAATTTTAAACGTTCTATTTATTCACAAAATGACTCTAAATTCGGAAGAAAAAGATGATGCAATACCAATGAACAAAATTCAAAAATAATAATGACATATCAGGGTTGTGCCTATTTAGAAATGGTTTTACTGTAAGGTGTTTATTTAAAGTATTTTTGTACACTTTCTACATATATATAACTTTTTTTAATTATAAAAAATTTTTTACATTCTTATAGAAAATTGTTATTGATTTTTATTGAAGCGTTCGGCGAGCATATAATTTAGAATTCCTCAATAGGAAATAAACGATGAATCGGAAACAAGTTACCGTTGCTACCTAATCTTTATTTTACACAAATATGTCTGTCATGACATATAATATGGGTGTACGGATAAGAATCTATAAAGAGTTCTGAATTTGGCGGAAATACATCGTGTTGTCAGGTGTGGGTTGAGGCCTATGTAAAAATTCTACAAAAGATTTTTTAGAAGTCAAAAGTTAGTCAAAGAATAAATAAATAAAAGTCAAAAGTCGTAACACAAGAGCCAGAGCGCTATTTTATTCAACTTAAAGCTTAGAAGCTTAAAAAGGGGGGCTTTTGTCTACCACACAAAATAAATTTTGGACCACCTAATTTCAAAACTTAAAAATGATGTGGCTGCGTGTACATTTAACGAAGAAGATGATCAGAGAAAAATAGATATTCTTTCACATGGGTGATGAAGTCGTTAAACATTTGCAATACTTTCAAAGCTGGTTTAAAGTATGTTAAAGTTATTAACCAATTTATTTATGCGACTAAAAACAAACTGAAATTGTAAACGAATTTTTAACTAATTTCAAAGAAGGTGGTAAGTCAAATATATATAATGCAGAAGACACGTCTATGTTAAGCAGGAACAAATGCTAACAAAAAATTCTAACTCGTGGTCAAGTCTGACAAGTAAAAACGAGATAATTAATAACGAAATTAATGTCAACGAAAATTTTTGCAAAGAAATACCAGTTTTTTCCCGTTCAGCTCATAAGAACAACAGCCAATAACCAAAAATACGGTATTAAATAAGAGAAAACCTGTCAAAAATGCGGTCAAATTCATCGTCCAAAATTTTCAGCAAACGAAAAAACGTGCCTTGATCACTTACGTTAAAAGAAAACTGCTGAGTCTGTTATTAAAGATAAGTCTATATTTGTACAGGAAAACTATTTTTTTTATTGGAACGGTTAACAAATCTCAATTGATTAAAGATTCGAATTTATAAACTGTAACAACTATGTATGGATGTCCACGGATTTCTGGATGTCTGGATGTTACGAATATTTTCAGGGCCAGTTTTTATTGCCACTTGAAAAGAATTGGAGGCTGCAGAGACTGTTGTACGTGCCATAGCTGAGCTCGCTAAATCGGAAGATGTGGGGGAGGTTTACATTTGGACTCGCGGACACTCCACAGACGATTACACCTAAAAGAAATGCACATACCTTACCCTTATACGAGTGGACGGACGAAACCTATCTTATCGAACGGGCATATCCCAAGTCATGGTCCGTTTTTCACCCTGTCCTACCTATGGTCTCCTTCTGGCCATGATGTCTATGAGAAAAAAAACTATTTATATATATTTTTTATACCCACCACTGTAGAATGGGGGTATACTCATTTTGTTTTTTTTTCGTAATATGTGTAACACCCAAAAGTTATCTTCGGAGACCCTATAAAGTATATATACTCTTGATCAACGTGAAATTCTGGGTTGATTTAGCCATGTCTGTCCGCCTGTGTGGTGTGTGTCGTTTACACTCTCCTCGCAAAAATGCAGATATCGATTTCAAATTTGGAAGAAATATTAGAAGTTTCTGGACGCAGTATGGTATCGACAATGGGGTCAAATTGGTCAGAGCAGAATCGCGCAGTGGAAATTACTAAAGTTACAAGGTTGAAATTCTCCAAGTTTACTTTACGAAGCGCTGTACCCTTTACGTGCAAAAATGGAAACAATCGGCCATGCCCATACAAAGTTACAAGTAATTAAATTTCATTTTTTCACTTCTTTGAGGTTTTACGCTTATTTTTCGTAAGACAAACAAGACAGTGTTTAAAACTGTTTTGTACGCTCCTCAAATGATGATATATTATCTGCATGAATATGGTGGACACCGTGATTAAATTTTCTTAATAATACAAGCGATATGGGTATCAAATAAAAGAGCTTGGAGAGGAAAATGCGAAAAACGTAGTGGTGGATATGCGAGATTCGGCTCCCACCGAATATAACTTTCTTACTTGTTTGTTTTCTTTTACATTACAACCAGTCGCCATTTTTTTATGTCGGCCTGATTTTTTTATGCTAGTAAGTGAGTAAGTGAGTAAGGGCTAATTGAAGATTCAATAATTTTTTGCCTTAGTAGTTCGTCAACTTGTGTATGTACGGTAATTCGTAGTTCTTTATGTAGACGGGTGTGTTATCATGTGTTTGAATGTTTTGTTGTGAGAGATTCGTTTTCTAAGTGAAAGACTGTTTGGTATTTTTTTACTATCCTTGTGGGTTTCTGCTTCTGATGGTTGTCTAGGGTGTCTAATTTCAAGGAGTTTAATATTGTGTGAAAACGGTTTTCATTATGTTGTACATTTATGTTGGAGTTTTCAATGATTTGTGATGAGTGATTGAGAGGTTATGAATTGATATATAAATGGTGTACGGTTATATCTTTGTCTAAAGTGATCAATATTTTAATGTGTTTTTGTCGGTTTTTTGGTATTATGGAATTTGCTATACATATTTCTTCTTCTACTTCTTTGCCTCACTGTGTCTTCCTGTATTTGTATGTTTATGGATACTGTAAGTTCACATCTTTGCTGAGAGTTATATATTATTTTTGTTGATAGTTTGGTCATAAATGGGAAGATGGATTTGTTCATTATCAGTGTTAATAGTTAGTACGAAATTTTCGTAGTTTACATTGCATGCGTGTTTTTGTAGAAAAATTCTTGCTACGGTTTTGTCTGTTTGTATCGTGAATTTGTTGATTGAATAGTTGTATTTTATATTCTAATTTCATTTCCTAAGTCTATGTCTAGTTTGATTGGTCCCAGAGTTTGTATTCTCTCGTTCGTTATTCCTGTTATGTTGATGGATTGAGAAAAATCTTGCTGATAGTTTTCTAGTAGATATGCTTTGCAGGGACTTATGTCTGTTCCTGTACCTAATACGAAAGTTCATTCTGGTTTGGCTGCTTTTTTGATGTTGTTCCTGTACCTAATACGAAAGTTCATTCTGGTTTGGCTGCTTTTTTGATGTTCAGTATGATATAATTCGATAATTTTGAAATTTCGTATAAGTGGCAGGGTATATTGGATGTCAGACTTAGTCCTGCGTTCCCGAATTCGGTGACATCATGGGAGAATTCGGGTAGATCGCGTGTCTCGGATTTTTTATTGCGTGTAATCTGTTGTTGTTTCTGTTCTTGGTGCTTTCCTATATAGTTATTGTTATTTCGGTATCTTTGGTTTCCATTGTTGTTGTTGTTTTTATTTTTATTATGATTGTTGGTGAAATCGTTGTTAGAATTTGAATTGTTGTTATAGTATTTATTATAGTTATATAGTATCTACATGTTATAGTATCTATAGCGATAGTGTGTGTTTGAGGTGTTTTTGTGGCGTGGGTAATGATTGTTGTTTTTTACTCTCATAATATTGGTGGTGGGACCTTGCTGATCGTTTGCAAGAACAGTTTGTACATTTAGGGTTAGTTTGCCGTAGAAGGTGTATTCTATTAATTGCGGTTTAGCTCCTTCTTTTAGGTTTTCGTGTATTATTTTTCTGAATTTTAGAAAGGTGTTGATTTCTTAATAGTTGTCATTAAATGTGGATATGGCTTTAGAAGCTGTTTCCAAATTGAAATCCATTTTTTGTTGTGTCGTATTTTCTATTTTTGTAGGGCTTATATTTTTTATAAGTTCTTTAGTTGCTTCGAATTCTAGTAATTTTTGTGTTATTTTGTATTTCTTTTTTAGCGTTTGGATCTTGTTCAATAAATCTTGTTTTTTTGGTTTTCTCCTGCTTTCTATAGTTGCACTATTTATGATTTTTTAATTCTCCTAATTTATTTTCGTTGTTTATTTTTTATGTGTTGTTGCCTAGTTTCTTAAGGTTTATGATTATTCTATCTATAGAAATGTTAATTTCATCTATCATTTCCATTAAACATTATTTGGTTTTGCTTTATATAATAATGTTTTGCATAATTTTTTTTGTAGCGTAGTTCTTTATGTATGTATATATTTCATACCTTGAATACATTATAAGAATGGCTACTAGTAAATAAGTATGCGTACTATTTACATGTGTAATGGAATTTAGTTTTATTCAGATAGCAGTGCTGACTTTCTTAGATATATAGTTTCTGAAATGTTAGAAAATTTTTCGAATTATGTATATGATAACTATTATAATGATAATATGTATAAAGTTATCCTTAATATATATGTTAAATATTTGGTTTTCAAAGTTTTTTATATCGGACATTTTTTTCTATTGTCAAACCACTGTTCAATGTCGTCTATTTCTTGCCAGTATTGGCTATAGATGTGCCGTGGGATAGGTTCTCGTACTCGTTTTTTCAGGAAATCAAGACGCTTCCTGTATTTGAATAATTTACTACCTCTCTTCCTTTGGGGTGGAATGTACGTAAGTTGCTGTCGTTTTCTGGCTTGTTGTGTCTCTAGGTATTGGCGATTCGCAATTTTTTGTGGGCCTTCTGATGGCATTACAGAAGTTTGCGTTTTGCAAAAAAAGTTGTCCATAAAAGTGGCAGGATCAGTTAGATTAAGCTGGATCAAAGCTGACCAAGAAATTGGCAAGATCAAATTAAATCAGAAGAGTGGCAGGATGAAACCAAATTAACAGAGTGGATGTAAAGAAATAACTTTGCGGTATTGTAAATGCGCAATAGAATATGCGCTCGCAAAGTCTCCTCTTATAGAGACTGCGAAGGATTTCTAATAGGTGTATCCTATTCTGTTCGGCTTCAATGCCCCAAGACTTCGTTCCTTTTTATCATGCTATGTTTTGTCAGCGGGAGGAACACCTGATTAAATATTTGCGATTGAAACGCAGTATGTATTGTTCAGATCAAGAATCATTCATTCCTTATTTCATTTCCCTTGTTTATGCTTATTTTTAGCTTAATTATTTTCTACTTGTCTACGAACAAATAAAACATTATAATGCTGTGATCAGAGTAGTAGTAGTTGAGAACGGGGCGCTTAGCTTCGAATTGCATTCTTTACATTTGTTTACAAATTGGGTTATTCGAAAATGCAATTCGAAACGTTCTGAAGTGTGTCATATTTTGTTGTTTTATTTTGTCAACTTTTCGCATTCTACTCTCTCAGCTCTTTTGTTTGATACCTATTCATTTTAAAATGAACCCATTTTTAGGCAAATAATTTATCTTCATTTGAGGAGTGCACCAAATAGTTTTAAATGTTTCGTCTTGTTTGCGTTATAATAAATAAGCATTAAACATCAGAAAAGTGGAAAATATTAAATTTAATTAGTCGTAACGTTGTGTGGACACGCCCGATTGGTTCCATTTTTGCACGTAAAGGGTACAGTGCTTTGTAAAGTAAACTTGGAAAATTTCAGCTGTGTAACTTTAATAATTTCCGAATGACGAGCAAAAATCCAAAAATTTTTGTTAGAAAAAGCTGAGTTGTAGTCAGTTTACGCTACACTGCGCGCTTTTGCGCCGACCAATTTGATCCATTTTCAATACCAACCTGCGTGCAGAAATTTCCAATATGTTTACCAAATTTGAACTTGATATCTTCATTTTTGCGACCAGGACAGTGCACACAACACACACCACACAGCCACATGGCTAAATCAACACAGCATTTCACGCCGATCAAGAATATATATACTTTATATCAACCATAGAAAGAAAATTTGAATTTTAACTTCAAATCTCATGCTATTGTAGCAACATATGTTCAATGTATGTATGTATGTATGTATGTATGTATGTATGTATGTATGTATGTATGCACACATAAGCTTTTACGAGCAATAAGATTAAATTGTTTTATATAAATCGTATTTCTATTAGTTGTTTGCAAAAATTTGATGACTTATTCACTTGAAAAAGGTATTTATTGTGGAAAGTTGGTACAATACATATTAATTAAAATAGTTTCCATCATTTTCTACAACATTTCACAATATTTTTGGCAACATGGCGATATCATGTCGAAAGAATTTAGTTTGATTTGGCAGTGATTCACACATTTCATTCTTCTTCAACTTTGCGGTCCCGCGTGCCAGCCAACCTATGCTGCACCGATCTGAACAAGCGGTAATCAGAAGGCGCCATGTCTGGCAACAATGTATTCTGGACAACTCTTGGAACAAGTGGCGAAAAAAAATGGCATTTGCAGTCAATTCGTGTCGCTATTTTTAAACCGTTGAACCAACAATTGGGCAATGATGGAGCAATGCCCCCATAAGCCTCTGAACATGTTTGGAGATTTCTTCCAATAAACAACAAAAGTAATGAATTTAGAAGAGAAAGAATTTTGAGCGCTCCATGATTAGCGTCGACGTACGCTGAACAAATCAATAATATTAAAGAGAAAACTGCTATTTTATATAGCGGAAGCTCGAAACCATCGAATTTAACCGCTACGCGCGGTAGACGTCGCTGATCACAGTTTTTTCAAATACCAATATTATTTAATATTTATTATATATAAATAATATTTATTTTAATAATTATTCGTACATTTTTTTTTCCTTTTTTTTTATTATTATTTCTGTGGCCACAACTTACACATTTTCAGTATTTATCTACTTCCAATTATGGCGTACAGTACTTCTGGGCAGTCAAAAGTTTTTTAAAACTTCAAGACGTTGAAGCATACCTAATGTCTGCATAAGCATCTATTTTTAATGGATTACCGCAAAGAGCACCAAACCCTAAACTACGTATAGGATAAAAGGGAACACATTCATATTGCATGTTTTCTTTAGGATTTGCCATCGAAACTAAACGTTCTTTAATCAAAACAAAACACATTTATTCATGTAAACATGAACTCTTTTATTCTGTTTAAAAATTTCGTAGACTGAATTTATTGTTGACTTTGTTAAAAAATGCTACACATTTCTATGTCAGAACCAATTCTGAACGCGAAACATTGAGAATTAAACCTTCGTATTATATGAAGATTCAGTTTTCGTAGGAACGTTTATAAACGAGGGTGCTCAAAATGCGCCATCCTATTCAAATTTTTCACATCAATTTCGAATATCGACATGTTACTACTAACCGCTTATTGCCAAGGAATTTTAGAAATTGCAATTTGTTTTTATATAGTGACTTTAAGACGCATTGATATAGAATTATAAAAAAACTTGGTAATTTTAAATAAATTATTCGAATTTGCATTTATGTAAATTCAAATGACGTCAGATTTAAAGTGGATACGCAAATAACAAAATAACCAAATAAATAAAAAAATCAGATGAAAAATAAATAAATTGACCGAAAGCAAATGTTCACCTTTTAATCCAGAATATAAATTGACATGATTGACAATTCTGTCAATTTTATACTTTCGCAAATCTTGTAGCGGAGACAAGTCGTCCTTGCGTTGAAGGCAACTACAGCAAACATATTGATTAATTGGCTAACTTTAGATGTTTATATTTTTCCAACAAAGTTAAGAGATGTTTGCATTAGCGACTTGAACGCATGTAAATACATGTGTACATTTTGTACTCATGCATTGCGAAAGTTATTGTTTTTAAACCTTTAAGTTTTTAAACCTTTTGAATCTTCAACCATGCGAAAGATCTTTAAAAAAAAAAGCTTATATGAAATTTACTTTCAAAAGCAATGAGTTTTTCGTAAAGGATAAAAAAGTGCAAATATAACGCGAAATATTGGGCAGAATGTATGAATTTAAAACAAAAACGACGATGTTACCTGTAATTGTCTTTCGATAAACAATTGTATCTTGATCCACAAATTTCACGAATTCGAGCACTAATCTTTCCAACTATAATTTTTATAAGTTTTTTGAGTACATCCTTTTTTTAGTTTTCTCTCATTTATCCTGATTTGCTAAACTTTAAAATTTAAAGCAATATGCCTTACGAACGATTAACGTAACACGAAATGATTTTCGATTCGCTGTAACCGAACTAGTTGCGATACGGAAGGTGTGTGCTTCAACATCAATCCGTGTAGTTCAACGAACTTGCTTTGCAATGTGAGAGAATCATCAATAGTTAAATAGATAATAATTTTCGAATCGTTCTGACACTACAATAATACTAGAATAATACATAGATGGTCGTTTAAGAGTATCTGACGCATATTTTTGGATGCGCAATTCATTTTTATAATCTGTTGAATTTATGAGATGAAGTACGCAAATTTGCTTAGTTCTTATCGAACATTCACTGATTAGATGCTTTCGGAACTTTGAAATCGATAACCTTAAGATAAAGCGCTGCTCCTCCGTTGTAGTTCACAGATTGCATCTAAAATAGACTCGACTAGTGCGTCCTTATTAAAACACGTCTAATAAATGTTTGAAATTGGGCATGTTAATGAGCTTCGATGTGATAATTAAACAAGAAGAAAAAATATTGAATCTTGTG
Organism: Glossina morsitans morsitans; assembly: GCA_001077435.1. Classification (NCBI taxonomy): domain Eukaryota; kingdom Metazoa; phylum Arthropoda; class Insecta; order Diptera; family Glossinidae; genus Glossina; species Glossina morsitans. The sequence continues at coordinate 24,942 of CCAG010007016.1, read as the reverse complement.
GATTGAATTGAAAAAAGTACGATTTATAGTTTTCAAATTGAATTTACTTTCTAGAAAAAATTGGAGTTTATTATCCACCACATAGAGGAGAAAATTCGTTCGTTATTAAGCTGGAAAAGAACTTTTCAATATATAACTGTAAATATATTGACCTTTTGGAATGCCCCAAGGTACATTTTTTGCTCAACTATTCCATGCAACTTCAATTTTTGGTCCTCGAAGACGATTTTGTGCACATTTTTCTGATTTTTGGAACAACTGGCGGTATTGGGCGAGCAAAGGGTCCAATAACATCGGCATCCATACGATTTCGTTTAAAATAAGCAGATGACCCAAATAACTTATCTTTTCGATAAACGATATTACATTTCGTTTGGAACTTGGTACTACTCAGCCCGTTTGTCAACAGTATTGCCATATAGGTCTCAGACAGGAGACTTATTAAGTTATTTTCAGCATTTTTGTTTTAAATTAATTCTGACGCACATTTGAAAAGTTAATCCACAATAGTTGCGCCGCTTATTTTAATTTAAAGCTTTACAAAATTATATTTTCTAAATTTCTACAACCACAAATAAATATAAACATAAATTTACTTCTTTTTCAGTTTTTTCATTCAACTTGAGTGATAGCAACAAAAGCGAGGACTAGAATGATACGTGAGGCAAATGAAAGCAAATATCGATTTTCATCTTTGTTGCGAACGAAAATTAAGTAAAAGGTTTTTGATCGCCTTTCAATTAACGTTGCGCGATAAGACGTGGAACACATTTGCGAAATGTTTCCGTCGGTAATAGGGTGTTTAAATTTTAAAGAAAAAGGTACTTTGAAAAACTTTTGTAGGCTTTTGAATTGCTTGAGTTTCAAGCTATTTGTCAATTTTAATGTCATTCAGCATTTTCGTCCATTTTCGGATATATACCACGTTCCATTGAAAAAATTCAACAAAGCAATTGTTTAAACGTTAAAATCGTGAAACTGATATAAGAAATTCTTTTCTTTGAATTTTTGTATCAACAATATTTTATTTATAAATCTGTATATAGTACCAGCAATTAATAAATAATTAATGAATATTTGATCAGTTTAATCACGTTTATTATATATGTATTTGCAAAAAATCGAGTAAAACGAGGTTCCACCATTTTATTCAAAATAAAAGCCGATAAGAACACATAGGGATTTATTTTTGTCCCACGGACACTTCACAGAAGGTTAAATCTAAAAGAAATACACGTGCTTTACTTTTAAAAGAATAAAGGGACACACGAAATCCACTCACCGAACGGGCAGATCATAGGTCCTAGGCCATTCTGCATCTTACATTTTAAAATTAAAAACTCGCCAAAAAGGTTATTTATCTTTTCGGCAAATTTATGGCTTACGGAAGTGTTTTCCCTTGCTTTGCAGTCGAACCATTCGAGATTTATATCAGTTTGACTGCTAGTCGTAGCAGTCTTTCCCAGGAGCTGAACTGCTGCGAAACACTCATCTTTTTCTTGGTAATGAGGTGTATGTATGAAAACGTTAATGCACGCAATAAAGTATCTTACGGCAACGCTACTCTCCTTAAAGAATCTTCGTTCATAATTTGGCAAGAAGTTCGATCAGAGAAGATGACGAGATTACAACGTTTTATTTGTTCATTGTACTCATATTATAATCATTATGGACACCACATTATATTTAAATTGAAATAGATATAGGGTACACGTTTGAAATTAATTTACGAAAATAAACTGTGCCAAAAAAAGGTAATGCGCCTTGCACAATATTGGATATGATGTGGGAAATTGTAAAAAATGTCGCAGAAAATTAATAATAGACAAATTAAATAAACATAAACCATCCCTCCAATATAACTTCATTTGTAAATATTTCTTCATATTCTTTACATTATTTTTTATATATTGGGTTGACAACTAAGTAATTGCCGACTTGTTCAATGAAATAAAGGACTTTGTTTTTATTTGGAATGAAGTTTAATATATAACGCATTTTCGGTTTTGTTCGATGACATTTTGCCATCTCTTTGACAACTTGAAAAATACCGGCTCGTAGAAAATCTGATCCTTTTCGGCCAAAAACTGAGTTAAGTGAAATTTACATCATTGAAAGTGGGAGATGTTCAGGGATCGAAACAAATGGTAATCCGATGGCGCGAAATCAGGGCTATAGTGTGGGTGTAACATCAATTCCCAACCAATATCCATCAATTTTTGCCGAGTGGCCAAAGACGTATGCGGCATAGCATTGGCCTGGTGGAAACTGACACTTTTACGATAGACCAATTCTGGTCGCTTTCCCTTGACCGCTTCAATTTGTCTGGTTGCCGACAGTAGACTTCCGAGATCTTGGTTTGGATCCTTGGAAGCAATTCAAAATACACTGGACCTTTCCAATCCCACCAAATTGACAGCAAAATCTTCTTTTCTTGGATATGTGCCTTTGAAATGGTTTGCGCTGACTCATTAGGCGCGCACGACGGTCATTTTCGATTGACATTGTTGCCCACTTTTCGTCTTCAGTGATAATTCGTTTTAAAAACGGATCGAATTCATTGCGTTTAAGCAATAATTCGCAAGTGTTGATGGGCTTTGTCAAATGAATTTCTTTAAAATCGTGCGGAACCCAAATATTCAGCTTCTTAAAGAGACCGACACGTTTTAAATCTTTCTCAATGGCTGAATGTGAAACTTTTAACTTCTCTGTAATCACCCGTGTAGTTACGTGACGATAAATAGGAAGTAACCAAAATATGGCGAAAATGTTCGTTTTTGCACTCCATGTTAATATTGAGGTAAAAAAAAAACTTTAAGAATTTATCTACGCAATGAAATTGTAAAGCTAAGTAAGGATGACAGCTAATATGGATAAGAAGAAAAAGATCGTAACATTTACGGATATCATAAAAACGGGAGTGAGAGACATCCATAACTGAAATCGGCAACTACTTATTTGCCAACCCAATATTTATTTATTTAGCTATTAGCGGCTTCATATCCTTATGATCCGTTACAAAATATATACTGTAAGTGAAAGATTGGGGACAACTTAACCTGCTCCTTAGAGTACTGAGAATAAGAAAATAAAGAAGAATAACAGCAACATCAACTCTTAGCAACTCTCAATAACGTTGTCGATTAACTATCGTACACGTTTCACATATTCACTCTTATCAGAAATGGAGAATAAATGAAAATTTTCATCAAAGTGTTTAAAGTAAGATGACATACATAGGAGAATGCCGGTCATAGCTAGCCCTACAATGCGGTAGGCGCAAGGGGTACAAAACCCTAAGGATTCTACATGGGACAATTTAAATCCAAACTTGTAACAATGAAGACTCTATTCCATCGTTAACGGAACGCCACGGAACTTGCACTAAAACTTACTCTTCACTTATCTAAAGACTTTGGCTGAAAGGGGTCTGTTCTCGCAAGGAAGGTGTGTCTTTTGCGGTCTCCATCTCAGCTTAGGAAGGACAAATAAGAGAAATTGTTTCTCATCAGATTCCACCATGTGCACATAACAACTATAGCTTGGTGATCAACCAACGAACTGAGGCATACCCGATAATAGGTCTAATTGACGATACGTATAAGCTTTTTGTGACACTTGAAGATTAAATGTGAGTTTAATGGCAAGGATGACCCCCAGATCATAAAAAATGTTACAGATTTCAATTAATAGACAACAGCGATGTTCTACTCAAAGATGTCGCCTTACCCTTTCTAACGCTCAAAGATACGTCGTTAATTTTGCGCCACTTTACTAAGAAACGTTGAATATGATAAACGATGAAACAGGAACAATTTGTACATGCTATCGAGCTCCTTTTTTTTGTACATACATACCTACACGCATGCTCCCGCGTAGATGCGTTTAAAACACAGAGAAGACAAACCAAAAGTCCTTGATATAGTAGTAGTTACTAGTTTTTATTTTAAAGATTATGGTGCTGTCTCTATGCTTGTATGGGTAAGGTCGTAGGTGGAGTATTGGGTACTTTGAAGAAAAAAGATTACAAATCAACTTGTAATCTCATATACGTAATGTGTCACTTTGAATAATTTCGTATTAAACGTATTAAATTTTTATATACAAGATGTGTGAATAAGTTAAAAAATAAAGTTGTTTGTATTAAATTGAAGGAGCATTGTAAAAAAGTTACGCGAGGTATTTTATTCGAATTATTGTCCATCGCTAGGCATTATTTCTGCCATTTTTTAGCAGTAATATGAATTGCCTAAGGAAAGAGCAAGTGGTATTTTAAGGCTTTCCACAAAAGAACCCATATTTCTAGGAATAAAAATGGCAGTGCCGTTCCAGCAAGCAGTGAGTCATCTGTTGAAACACTTGTTAATTGGAAGGATTGACATCTACTGGCCGCAGTGGGGAGGGTAAGATGTTCCTGTTTAGAGCTACAAGTATTTTCTGGGCTACTTTTGCTATATGGGACTGAATTTCTTCATATTGAAAACTCTGAATTCCTTGGCTTTAGGCTTTATCCCCGTTCTTTAACCTAATTGCATAAGTTGTTGTTCGAAATGTGCCTTACTGATGGTATCAGTTGCTTGCAGCAAACCATAATCTACCGAGCCCAGTTGATCCTTCCAAATGGCGTTGCCATGGATTGCATTCAGCTTTAACGCCGACGTTAATTCTCCGCCTACTCTAAATCATGTTTATTCGTTCTGCGGATAGCGTAGCACATCCACAGTTCATCATTCGTAATGATTCGGCAGCGCTGTCCTCCAAATTGGGCAGAAAAAGTAAAGTTTTCGCAAGTGGATTTTGTTTAAAAGAAGCTATACTCTTCCAGAAACTATGTTTTGTACGCTCGACTGTGCTAATTTATACAGAAGCATACATTTTTACAGATTATATTTTGAAATGATAAAAATTAGTGATATTCCCCATCTTACTTTAGTACAGACACTCATCCAAAAGGAGGGAGGGCGGATTCAAATACATTTTCTATATTTTCCATACATATACACATATATAAGGTAAACAAGTCACATAAATGTTCATAACGAGTCAATAGAAATGATAGTGCACTACTGGAATGTGAAAATAATAACAATATAACACAACATAATTATTTTATATGTTTATATCTATCACTAAAGGATGAGAGTTACATTCATTTTGTCAAAACGTTTGCAACGACCAGAAGGAAGCTTTAGAAACCCCATAAAGTATATATATTCTTGATCAGCATCAAGTTCTGAATTGATTTAAGCATGTCCGTCTGTATTTTGTGTAAGATTAGTTGCACACATTCTTCTGCCCCCAAAAATAAAGCTATCGACTTCAAATTTAGCAGAAACATTGGACTCTCTTACATATAACTTGTTATTGAAAATAAACCGAATCAGTCAAAGGACACGCCTACAATACCATCCAAATTGAAGTCACTTTTGTTTTTCAAAAAAAATGAAAAATTGTTTTTTTTGTTCATTACTCATTCACTACAGCAATACTTTAACAAAAATGGGAAAAATCGGGCTTGGTGTACTCAATTTTATGATGTATCAAAAATTCATTTTTTTTTTGCAACACCTCTATAACGCACAGAAGCACGCTTCAAAAATCCCATAAAGTATATAAATTCTTGGCCAGGAGAAAGCAAGGGTTCCTTTTTTAAATTTGGCTTGCGTTTTCTCTACAAGCAAGTTAATTTTTTATTTATTTGGTTCATTAGATATTACACTAACACTAATTTTCCACTTAGATACCGATTTATGCGATAAGTAAATATAGAAGTAGAAACAGAAAATCGAAGACAAAATTGAATCCGCTGCAGATTCTATCAGATCACCTGCACCAGTAAGTAGCAAATTTGTCCAAAAGGAAAACGTAGAAATATTTTTGAGATAAAAAGCTTCAAATCAATATAACTTTAAAAAGGTTTAGGACCTAGAATATCATTTTGAAACACAAATTATTATGTTAAATTTAGTCAAAAACCAGTGGATCTTTTAGTCTCAAATTTGCCTCGCCGGCATATGCGTAGCAATTGATATGAATTTTATAATGACTCCTGAAACTAAACTTTTCAACCGATTTATATATATTTGGAAAATGTTGGTCTTCGATGCCTGGGTTAATTATGTAAGCAAAAAGTCAGATTTTTTCATTAGCAATCGTTTCTAAAGCTACATTTTCGGTATCATCCACTGTTGAACTTCCTTCACGTGCCGAACATTTACCGATGCACTTACGCAGTTCTCCTTCGAAATATAAGTCGAAATTGAGTGCAGCGAGGCGGGAGTCTTCAAAGCTTATCTGAACATCCGTGAACGGCGAAAGGGTAAGATACTCACTGGCGACGAAAGTGTGTGCAAACTCCCGATACCCTTGAGCACCAGCTTAACGTGGACTGTGTAGTGTTCATGTATAGGTACATCCAGGGTAATTGTTTCACAAAAATAAAAAGGATTTTTCTACCTTTAGCCGTTTAATAAGTTTGGCAACTCTGCGTGCGCACTTTGGTCGTTATTTTTACTTTGTATGTAGACATTTTATAACTCCTTTTTTGTTTTATTGCTTTGTGGCTTCATACGGTTTTAAAGCTCAATGAATTATAAAAAAGCCTAAATAATTTATTATGATACTTATATACACACTTGGTGCTTTCATCAAAAAGAGTCTTTCTCGTTTTTTGCTTGTTGCTGCTTCCAAACACCTGCTTTGGTTTGCTTTGTTTACGGGTTTTCTCTTTGTTTAGTGGGTTTTTAATACTGTCAAGTTTGCCTGTCAATTTAGGAGAACATTTTGAAAACGTGATAAACTTCGTTTTTTCTGTCTTCACAAACTCTATTTTGTCTGTTGGTTTCTGACGTGGAGTGTTTATTTGCATCATGTCGGACCAAAACAGATCCAGATTCTTAGCGATTCATTACTTCTTGGCTTTGTGACGTTGTTGTCATGCGAAGTGTACAAGTATTGCTAACCGTGCTGCAGACGCATTCCTAGATCCTTCGAAAGGATTACGTTGGTCATGTCGCGACTGTAGCAAATGGGACGTTGATTTTTACAAGCTTTTCACGGAGACAATGAATGGTTTTTCTGAATTAGGTAAAAATCTCGTAAGTTTGTCAAATTCAAAAAAAAAATCTCGATATATTCCCCGTAGGTGTCTTTCAATGGCTTTGAATCCTCTGGTGACATGAAAACCTCAAATCTCTTTGCTGAATACTTCTGACGAAATTTTTCAAGTGCTGATTCCGATTTAACTGTTAACTATCTGCATCTGATCACTAACTCGGTTTCGATTCCCAATTTGGTCATTTCAGAAAGTGACGTTTTACATGGGTTGAAGACTCTAAAATATGGTTGTGCGCCTGGGCCTGATGGTATTCTATGATCTATTCTCAAATCATGCTCTAACAAGCTATGTAGTGTTATTTCAAAGATTTTTAATCAGTCCCTAATGTCAGGGGTTTCCTCTATGTGTTGGAAGAATAGTTTTCTTATTCCGTTTCTCAAATGTGGAAACAGACATCACGTTGAAAACTATAGACCCGTTGCCACGTTTTGTGTCTCACCTAGATTGTTTGGGCGGGCATGGCTGTCTGAAAGGACGGCCAACCGTTAGGAATCTCTTAGACTTTACTTGCCTTGTTTTCAAGACCTTTTCTAGTGGCTCTCGCACGGATGTCGTACATACTGATTTCAGTAAATCGTTGGACTTAGTTAACTATAACTTGTTGATCCTTAAACTTCAGACCTCTGACTTCCTTTTGTACTTGGTGATATGGATAAGCTGTTATCTGCATAACAGATCATTCAACGTTCTGTTTAACTTCATCATTTCGGATAGATTTTCCGCGACGTTTGGCGTCCCTCAAGGCAACCATTTAGAACTCCTTTTATTTAATCTTAGAATAATGATCTTCAGCAATTAAATCCAGCCAGTACACGATGTCAAACTGTTTTCTGCCTTCTCCTTGGAATAGCAATCGTGTCATCAATTCAATCAATACTGTGTATTTCATCGATTCACACAAGTTGGAAAACGTGAGTACGTTCAGGATTTAGGGGTTCTCTTCGACCAAAGATTACGTCTGAATTTGCATATTGAGCTCTCTTTAAGTGAAGCTAAGTCGGCGCTAGGTTTCATAAAAAGTTGGAGCAAAGAGCTTCAGGATCCCTACATTACAAAAAAAGGGATACATGCCCTTAGGTAGATCAGTACTTGAGTATGCCTCCGTTGCCTCTCCTTCCTATAGATATTATGTAGATTCAATTGAATTCGTTCTTAAGCACTACGTTACCCTTCTATCAAAACAACTATGCTTAACACGCGCGATTTGCTCGCTTCGTATTTAAATTAACTTGCAATGTTAATGTTTCGCTATGATTCGAAAATTAACTGATGTTGTTAACTGTTTTCGGTTGTCAAGCTTTTGCGTAGTCACTATGGTTTAGGGGTTCACTCGCAACTTGGATCTGTACTGGTTGTTGTGTAAATGCTTTTTTTTCTTTCGTATTTATTTGTACATTAATTTTCTTTGTTTTCTGTTTATATACTTTGCATTAGTTTTTAATATAAATTAGTATAAGATTTACTTCTACGAGTCGATTGAATTCGACTGTTAATTTATGTGCAAGTAAATAAGTAAATAAATATATAACAGGATTATAGGGCTTTCTCAGCGTTCCCACCTAAATGTCCTGCAATTGCCCGCCTTTCATACGGCAGAATAGCGCGACTGGTCATTCATTAACCGCACTGCCTGTCTTTGAAAAAACCTACTACCGCTGATTTGGCATTGTGTTTCCACTTTCCAGTCGAAGGTATACAAATACTTTTTTGTGTTTTCCTCTCTACCTATTTTTTTATGTTGCTATCAGAATATTAGAATTAGTTTTTCTGTCATTCACAGCAGAAGTCTACTATCTATAATATCTAATATTATGAATGATTTTTTACCCAAATTTGGGGTATTCCTTTTATCAAAGCCGATTTCTACTATCCAGAAGTATGCATTCATTTTATTTAAGGTCGAATGGAATTTTAATTGTTTTATTGTCATATGTTGTTATAATTGTAAAATTGCACCATATGCACAGGAACAATCTTTTTTTTTAATGAGAATGCTTGAATGGCTGTTGAAATTTTAATGTGTTTTGATTGCACTTTCTTCAGTTTTAGTTTAGTGCGTCTGTTCAATGGTCTCAATTAGAAAAAAAAGGAAAAAAGAAAACATGTTGAATGCATGTTTGCATAATTTAGCACGATTTTTGCATTTTCTTTTTTACGTTTCCAACACTCACTTAGAGCATCAGACACCCCTTAAAGTATATACATTTTTGATCAGCATTAAATTCTGACTCCAGTTGAATATGTTCTTCCCTCCGCCTGTCCATCCTCTAATCCGTCTACATTACTTTCCCTGGACAACAAAAATGAAGATGTTGATTCGGCAAGAAACATTAGTAAGTTTTTGCACTGAAGGTGATGTAAAAAATGATCCAAATCAGTTGAGGAACACGCCTACAGTACCATATAAGCTAAAAACACCTCTTCATTCTAGGTTTTCCGTCCATTACTCATAAATTACAACAGACACATCATAGAAGTTTCCACGTGCATTCTACAAAAGTTGCTAAAATCGGCCACGATCACCCAATATTACAAACTATGGAAGTTTAATTTTTCGTTTTTTTTTTTTCAATTTTTAATCTTAATTTGGTGGGTATTATAAATTGGGAAAAAGCCGAATGTAATTTTCTTACTTGCTTGTTTTTATACATGTGAGTGAGTCTTCAGTAAACTTTTCTGTAATAAGCTTAAACTCTAACGAAGACAAATTTCTAGAGTTTGACCTTTTAGTTAGTTTAACGAAAATTGGTGTTCTTAATGAATACTTTCACTATCAGTACATCACTATTATCAATAGTTAAGATCTTCTTTGCGATTTAATGATGTTTATTATTTGTTTTCAGTAAACGATTCCAGTATTTATATAAAATCGTTGTTGCATAGGTTATGCGATTAAGACTGCTTCTCTATATGAGTGAATTCGTTATACGCAAAATCGGATTCAATTATAGTTTTCTATTGATACTTTGTTTTGTCATTTTTATCTCATGTTCAATCGTTAATCGTAGTGCTAACGGCCCGAATTATAGATAAGACTGGTAGAACTAATTTCTACATTTTACTATCGATGTTATTGATGCTAGACGAACTTATTAAATACTAATGAAATTCTATACTTCTGTATTAACACTATTATTACGGAATGATGGAATTAAATACCTGGTGCTACTTTAATTTAAATTTTTTTAAATAAGATAAATTAAGTTAATCAATTAAGATAAATTTATTTATTTATATTAATTTAGTTAAATAATTTAATCTCTGGTATTAATCTGATTCTCTTTCTCTACACTTTACGTAACCCATCTGAACTCTTTTTCCTTAAAACGTTAGTTTGTATTGGCTCTGTTTTAGCTAGCTTGCAGAATAGGAGTGTGTTAATTGTATTATACCATTCAGGACACATTGCGAATAAATTCAAAATGCTATACCTAAGGAACCGAAGAGGTTATGCTCCGGGTTGTTGGAGTGCTTTACATTCCTTAGATTGCGCGGTATTTACCTTTTTTTTAACATTAAAATATTTTTGTGAGACAAATATTTTTTTAATATCCAAAGGAATAAGTTGTAAAAAAAATTTCAAAAAAGGAAGGCGTATCTATTTGCTTTAGAAAGGAGCATTTGCGTGCTATCTATTGTTGCAAGAGGGCCATCTAGAGAACTGAATTTTTAGTCTCGGAATAGTCGCTAGGTTACGTTACATAACTATCAAGCCGTTTGTTCTTTATGGCGCCAGTCTACTTGTGATCTTTGGATAAAATTGGGAGCTTTTATTGAGCGTCAATTTTGACTCCAATGAATTGTCGTGGTCCCGACTGCCAAAGAAATGAGCAACACCGCTGCTCTATGACAGCGCAATGACTTACATTTGAGATATAATAAATGCAAGCATCGTGTGTGCTACTGCGCTGAATTTTCTACACAGACCAGTTTTATCTTAGAAAAAATACAAACGTTATACTCGGTCAAGGCCGATTGCTCCATACAATACACCAATGTACCTAACACCATTCTACAGACATAGTAACAGGACCATAGGGAAACAAAGTATCTACAACTGTAGTAAATACATACGAATACAACAAAGCAACTGCAGGCAAAAATTGCGATAATAGTAGTAACAATAGGCAGACTGATTCTTGATACCATTGAACGCTTATTCGTGGTCATCCGAAGAGTATAGGCCTCACAGGTGCAACAACTGACGCTGTTGTGGCTGTGTCAAAAAGGCGATGTTGATAGTACATTGCTTGCAGTAAGAAAGACGTCGACTTTTCTAAATTCTGCGCGCAAACGAAAATAGGATTTGCAGAAGTCAAGGAGATGCTAGTGGGTCTAATAGGGAAATTTATCAAATGTCAAAAAATGTTTGAAGAATGTAAAATTTTAAAATGTTCTGATTCTTCACATGCAGCTAAAGAAGGAGTAACATTTACAGTGGCATATAGGCCGACCGCTCATATTAAATTATTCATTCTCAGCTCCAGAAAAAGTTCTCCCCGCGTGCCGCCCGTTGATCTACTGTTTGTTTACCTGGTTGGTCTGCCCTCGTCGAATCCATCCGCGGGTCGCAAAGCTAAGGACCATCCGCTTAATATGGTCTAGGCTAAGAATGGGGCGTTGTGAAAAAACGCCTATTTCTTGTAGGTTTAGCTATGGTCGCTATCAAAAAACATTACGAAAAGCAGCTCAACAAGTTTTGGCAGATCTTCGAATTTTTGTGCATTCGAGAAAATCGATATTTAGGCTTGGTCTTTGTCGTATATTTTGATGAGTATTCTTAATCTTAACTCTAACAGAGTTACTATCTCTAAGTTGAAAGCAAGTCATGGCCTATTGATTTTTTTTGGTGTTGTTCTGGACAACTCGTTTTGACAACGAATACCTCGATAAAAGAATTCATTACTAAAGAAAGAGTTGCAGGGATTAATTTAGTAGCCGATCATACTATTTTTGTCTCAAGAAACACAAATAGTCAAATCAGGAACATAGCTTAACATTCCAATGTAATGGGATTAAGAATGGTCGAATTTTTCGATTTCTCGCTCTTTGGCGTAAGCCAAGCATACACTCTTCAGAAAGTTTCTGCGGTAGTTTCAAGGTACTCAGAAATGATCGTTTTCACATATCTGATGTCAGGGCTCTCATTGCTGTCTTTGTATATGAAGTTTTGAATAAATTGAATTTGTCTGTGTCCTAATCAATATAAATGGCAATTTGTCTTCTCAACGTATTCATACAGCTTCCGATATTTCGGTTTACCCGCAAGAAGTTTGAAGTAGCCTCAGAGCAAATGACGTGAGGAGTTTTAATTTGCTGCGAATCACGCGGTGTTTTGATAAAGAGCTTGGGCATTCTTTTCAATCCCATTACTCTAGTGGACTTAATGAATTTTTTGAACACTTATTTAACCGTAGCTTATTGCAAGTTAATGCTGATGTCTTCTTAGAACCACGATCTTTGGAATCACTGGTAGTAATGCTAACACCGGCAAGAGTCGTGGTTTTCTTATTACATTGTGCTGACACATTTCGTAAGCACTCACAATCCTCAAAAGCAAACACCCTGAACGAATCCCGAAAGTGCTTTGAAATTGCATTACACAAATGCCCAAAACAAGCCTTTAGTTTTATCCATAAGCATGTCGAAGCCGCTCCCGTTTATACCCTCAGATCCATGATGCAATAGGGATCCTTCATTTTACAATTCGGATGCGCACACTACATATTTCTCTCGAAATCAATATAAATGAAATGAGCGCAGACCAACTACCACTGGTTGTAATGTAAGTTCTAATGGTCCGGCGGTTGTTTTTATCGTTGTTGCTTTGAATGACAGGAGCCCTAGTGCTCTCTGTGTCTGCAATCAACCGCAAACTGTGAATCAGCAAAAATATTAGACCAGGTTATTTATTACAAATTACTTTATGATGCTTACAATAAAAATAAACACCGAATGAAAAAATTTATATTTCCAAAAAAATTCGCAAAAAAATTTTATCACCAAGGATCACGCAAATCCAACAGAAGGAAGCATCAGAGACTCGACAAAGTATATATATTCTTAGTCAGTATCAAATTCTAGATCGATCGAAGCATGTCCGTCTATGTAATGTCTGTTGTAAACATTCTTCTGGTGGCAAAAATGAAGCAATTCCCTTTAAATTGAAAATGTTAGTTTGATATTGAAAATGGAACCCATCGGTTGAAGGTTACGCCCACAGCACCACGTAAACTGAGAACACCTTTGGTTTTCAAAAGGAATTAAAAAGTGGTTTGTTGCTCATTACACATAAACTATAACAGATAGATCTACAAAACTTTGAACGCCTATTCTGTAGGCGATACTGTAGTACTTATACAAACATGAGAAAAATTGACGAATTCTTTCTCAAAACCTTTATAATGGACAGAAAAAAGTTTCAAAAAGCTCATAAAATATATAAATTCTTGGCCAGTTTCGAATTTGGAATACACTTAAGCATCTCCGTCTGTCCGTACGTCCATCTGTTCGCCTACCTCAGCTGCGTAGTATTTGTGGTAAACATTTTCTCGTTATCGAAAATGAAGATATTCTCTAGGAAATTTTCAAAAAAATTTGGAAGTGACCTCAACTTCTCAAAGCACACACCTACAACGGCCACACGCTTATTCGACAAAAACTTTTATTTCGAAAATAGAAAAATCAATCGTGTCCACTGCATATTATAGAGCATGAAAATTTATTTCTTGTACTTTTTTTGCCTTTTTTAGAGTAACGATGATTGGTATAGAGGACTCAGTTACGACCGAGTACAATTTTCGTAGTTGTTTTTTTTCAATACCTTTAAACACATAGAATCAGGCCCCAAAACCCTGTAGAGCACATAAATTCTTTGTGTCATTACTAACCTAGGATTGTAGGATATTGTAGGTAACTCTTAAAAGGGTTTTCAAACAAACGTGATGCACATCGACTTAAGTAAAACGTTTAATATTACCTGTTGCTATTGATGTAATTTGAAGTTTGATGTCTTTATAAAACGGTTGCCTCATATTTAATGAGTCGTCATTAAAAAAGTACTCTTTATTTTCTCACGTCTGATGAAACCTTTGTTAGATTTGTTGTGTTCTCCACGGTAGTCATTTGGATCCTCCTTGTTTTATTCTGCTTATAAACGGCCTCCCATCTATTATTAATGGTTCTCATATAATTTTCTATGCGGATGAAGTGAGACCCTCACATTGATCCAATAATACAAGGTAGTTTGACATTTTTAAATTTGCTTTCACTAGTTCACATAGTACGTATTCAAGTCGTTATTAGCAAAGAAAAAGCATCTCTCGGTTTTATTAGCTGTAAGAAATTTGCCCATCCACCGTCCATGAAAGGTTATATATGTCATTACTGTGACGAAGTTCACAATATGCCGCGTCTACTAACTATTTTGTATACTAACCATTGTTGGCATTCAGCATTTTTTAGTGTTTGTGGTTATTGGCAATACTTAATGGCTTGTAACGTGTAATATATGTAAAAAATATGTCAAACGTCATGTGCGGTTTTGAACGCTGAGCATACAATTTATTCTTGACGTTCGATTAGAGGGTTACGCATTAATTTCATTGTTAAGTGTTCAAATAATCACTTGGTACAAGGCACATGTGAAAGTTCGCATTGCCATGATAAAGAATAGTCCACCGGCGTTGGCACTGTTGCTACCTAGATAGTTTTTCTACAAGAACATGTGACAATTTTTTTGAAATGATTTAGGCGCGAAAGACGGGTATTGAATTTCGTCTTTCCTAAATAATCCCGACTGCCCACATGGTTTATTGCTTGCTATTAATATATCGTGGCAAACTCTTTTCTGTGTACATTTCCAACGATGAACACATTGCTTTCAGAAATTGTTATATTGTGACAACCCATTTTTTGTAAAGACCCTTACATATTACACATTTCAAAGGGCTCGTACGTTCCTTTCTAAAATTATTGTACACATAGTTCTTAAAATTTGTGCTGTTTATTCCGTATTTATCATGGCAAACTCTTCTCTTGCTTATGCATTTCAAACTCTTATACGTTCCAAACTGTGAAACACATTCCCTTTCTAAGCATATACTTCTGTAGTTATGAACATATTACCATAATTTTATCACATACCTAAGCGCGTGATCTTCTCTATTAGTTTCAAACACGTTTTGAATTCAAATACATCATGTACATCCTCATACACATTTTCTCAAAGCAGAAGTTCCACTTAGTTAGCAGAGTAGCAGAGATTGCTATTGCACTCCCCGTAGGATTCTCTTTGAGGGTTAGAGAGGAAAGACAGTGTTAAATATATAGCTGTCGCCAGCTGTCTTTTGCATACTAGTAATATGAAAAAATTCGTTAGAAACTCTAATCTGCAGTAAAAATTGATCATTGCTATTGTTAAGCTATTTTGCTGCTTGCTGCCGTGTAAGCGAATAAAGCAAATTATTAACATTTCTTCATTTGTAAGAAGACTTATTTAGCAGATAATAACACTTCTTTTACCTTAATACGTTAACCATTCGTAAATTTATACACATTTCAGCTTTAGTAAAAGTGCCTGAATAGAATACAAGTTCGATTATTTAGTTTTAAGTAACAAGGCAATACGTCTAAAAAAATGCAAAAAAAAAAGAAGTAGGCAAATTATATTCGGCTTCATCCCTATCATTTATACCCACCAGTCTCTTTCTAAGAAGAATAGATAACAAAAATGAAACTTTCGTACTCTAGATTGCTGGATGGGCGTGGGTGATGCCATCACGTCAAAATTTTTATCGTTATATTTATTTTAGGATATCAGTAAAGACCAAAAAACCAGTTCTTTTCCTTTCGAAAGCTGAGGTGTTTTGAGTTTATGTTGCAAGCAGGGTGTGTCCCTTCACTGACTTGATGCATTTTCAATACCATGCGTTCAATAACTTCCAATGCTTTTGCCAAACTTCAAGCCGATGTCTTATTTTCAGTGATCAGGGGTTCCTATACAAAACCCACAGAAACTGAAAGACGGAAAAAACACACGCCTTAATGGACCCTGTATTTGATACTGTTCAAAAGCATATGTTCTTCGTAGCGTCTTCAAAGATTCCTCCTATGTGTAAATGTTTTGACAAGAGAAGTAAATTCAACACCCTGTAACACAGGGTGAGCGAGGCCGTTTTTTCTTATTTTTCTACAGGAAAGAAAAGGATTACGTTGGCCGTGTCCCGACAGCAGAAAGCAAGATGTAGTTTTATAGAAGCTATGAATTAAGAACAAAAAAGATTTTTCGGAAAATGGGAAAGAAATCACGGCATTGTTTGAAAATTAAGAAAATTAAAAGGATGTTCAATGGGTGTCGGTACTTAGAGCACTCAGCTTCTTCTCAAACTTAAAAATGTTCGCTTCGCATATATTCGCCCGCTTTGGTCAATTGCCTTCCTTACCGTCAACGATGGAACTTGTGGACCTTTCATCATCAAATTTAGTAAGATATCGAGCGCTTTATGCTTGCCTTCAAATAATATCAACATTTCGCCCATCGTAGCTGATGGCACTAATAAGCCGAGTATCGCTCTTCAGATCAGCTATGCTGATGCGGGAAGGAGTCTGCCATTGGCCCAATCGGGGAAAAATTTAAAAATAAAGCCTCCTCTCCACCTAGTTTTTCCGTTGCATCTGCATACCAGAAAGTTGGACAAGCAAGGAAGAGTCATTCCCTCTATTCTTTCCACATCTCATAATTCTATGTTTACGATTGCTAATATTCCTAATATAAATGATGTCCCCTTGACAGCAATATCGCCTCGGAAAGGAATAGTTGTGTCAAGCCGGTCACGGTCATCTCATCTCATATTATAAAAAGTTACCTCATTGAAAGAGTCGCATTGGTTAATCTTAGCCGTCCTAGCATTTTCAAATTATCTCCATCTCAAGCTAGAGTTATCCAGCTGTAATTATCGTTTATCAAAATGTTAGGGGCCTAACTTCTAAAATTCGGTTTATTTATCTAAGTTCAATGAGTACAGAGTATTCCGTTCCGGCGTTCGCTGAAAGCTGCCTAAAGCCTGATGCGCATTCATCAGAAGCTTTTCCCAACATTTTCCATGTTTCAAAAAAAAATCGGCTAGATTGAGTAGGTGGTGGAGTTTTAATTGCCATATCAGTTATCTTTCCGTTTTACTTATTTGAGTTTCCAACTCCCCCCTCTGGAGAAGTAGCTCCTGGTTCGATTTTACAAATGTGGAAACAGATATAAGAATTGTGGAGGCATTGCCAAATTGAGTGAATGTCTTACCTAAATTGTTTGAACGAATTGATAGTCAGAATTTAGCATTCGCTATCAAATCTTACATTTCTCCATTTCAACATGGCTTCCTAACAGGAAAATCAACCATTACGAACCTCTTAGAGTTCACTTGCCATGCTTTCAAGGCCTTTTTTAGTGGCTTCCGGGCGGATGGTTTTAGTAAAGCGTTTGACTTAGTTAGCTATAAATTTTTGGTCTTCAAATTTCAGGCATCTGGTTTTCCTTTATTTTATTTAAACGGATAAGCTCTGATCTAGTTCAACCAAAACTTAATGTACGTTGACGATGTTAAACTGTTTTCTTCCTTTCCCTTCGGATCACACTTGTATCTCCTTCAATCTGATTTAAATAAATTGGTTACATAGTGTTTACTAAATTTTATGAAATTAAATCTAAAAAATTTTGGGAAGGTTTTTTTCTCAAGGAGAACTTCGTTGACTTCTGATTATTTCACCGATTCAGAAGAATTGGAAAATGTAGATCCGTTCAGGGATTTAGGGGTTTTATTCGATCAAAGACAACGTTTTAAGCTGCATATTGAGTACTCTTTAAATAAAGCTGGGTCAGGGGTAGGTTTTATTAAGCGGTCG
Source organism: Glossina morsitans morsitans (assembly GCA_001077435.1). Lineage (NCBI taxonomy): Eukaryota > Metazoa > Arthropoda > Insecta > Diptera > Glossinidae > Glossina > Glossina morsitans. The sequence continues at coordinate 6,929 of CCAG010007016.1, read as the reverse complement.
TACAAAAAGCTTGACGGCTTTTACGTTACAAAAAGGCTTCACATGAGTTTAGTGAGAGCAATACTTGCGTATGTCTCTGTTGTATGCTCCCCTTCCTGTAGGTGCTATGCTGATTCAATTGAATCCGTTCAAAAGCAATTCCTGTCCTTTGTCCTGTCCTTTGTTCAATGTAGATATAATTTATAAATATAGGTGCTTTCTTTCTTCGTTTTTCTTTTTTGTCCTCTTGTTTATTTATACATGCATTTTTTCTTTTCATTTTTTCCTGAACTTTTTATATCCATCACCGAAGAATCAGGCATATATTCATTTTGTTACAACATTTGCAAACCCAGAAGCAAGTTCCAGTGACCCTATAAACTATACATATTCTTGACCAGCTTAAAAATTCTAAACTGAAATAAGCATGTTCGCCTGTTTGTGTGTATATTGTTTATGGTAACCACTCTCCTGATCGCAAAAATGAAGCTACTCGCTTCAAATTCGACAGAGACATTGGAGGTTCTTGTACGCAGGTTGATGTTGAAAATGGGACAAATCGCTCAAAGGACACATACAGTGCAGCATAATTCGCGCTCTGTTTTCAAATAAAACTAAATTTATTTTTGCTCGTTATTTTTAATCTATAGCAGACACAACAATAAAAATTTACATGTATATTCTGCATGTGATTCTGTAGAAAAATGGAAAAAGTTTTCTACTTATTACTCATAGGATAAAGAAGACAGAATCCTGAAATTATTCTATACATCCCTGACTTGAACATGTATTATTTGTATAAATACTCGTTAATTCTAAAATAAATATGGGAGACCCCAGAGACGTGGAGAATTGATTGTTTCTTAGTACTATAATCCCATGAGGGTTCGATTAAGAGGATTTGGTGATTAAAATACGACGAGTTAAGTGTTTTAATTCAAGATTACAAGATTATATGCCATGGCCGCCACAGCCGCCAACACGTCGGGGATTAATTTTTTCTTCACAATCCGGTCCATATTGATATCAAATGAAAATACTTAGAGAGTAGGATGCGAAAAGCTAAATATGTGTAGCGTCACGGTCGCGGCTTGTTTTTTTTTTTTTTTTGTATACTTTTTTTGCCTTTTTGTAAGAGTTATTAAGAACGCTTATCATAAGATTTATCTCAATTTAATTCGCCCGTTAATTTATTTTAGATCGATTTCGTATATAAATAAGTAAATAAATAATTATAAATGCAATGAATTCCGGCTAAGAAACAGCAGTTTTCGGTGCTTTCCTTGCTTTCTCTGAACAACATTTAAGCTTATAAGAGTGAATGAAGGTCGTAGTGTTCGAATATCTTATTATCAGCAAGAAAGGAAATTATATTCGTATTGAACATTTTTTTAATTATATACCAGTTCACTTCTTCTTCTTTGTTGGTCATTGGGACCTGTCAGTTTGCGGGTCGATAACATTGTTAGCTTAACTTTTAAGACAACGTTAATAAAAGAAATGCTTGAAAAGTTTTACGTCTACACGTGTTTCAAGTTAAAGTGTGTTGAAATTTTTGTTCCGATACATACCACTTAAATAAATTCGAAAGTCCATCAACCTTGGTTATAAAAAAAATTCCTATCCTTTACTAAATCATTTTAAGTGAATTATGGTTAATAAATGCATACCTAATTAAAGCACTGAATGATTGATATAAATACATTTCTCAAAAGTTTTAAATTTTTTTGCAGATATTTTCATCATTTATTTCTTCTTGACGGGTCGTCGAAAATTTCATTCGCACATTCGAAAAAGGATCGGAAAAATCAGCGAATCAAAGAAGTTTAGGGAATAACTATGATTTTATAGTTTTTTTCACATACAAAAGGCATAACTTATCATAAATAATAGTAGGCATTCCATAATTTCAACACAGTGCACACAGTACAATGTCCGAGTATTTGTCGATTGAAATGGGTACAGTCGATAGGCCGCCAAATCGTTTCCAAGTGAATCCAGTTAATCATAAAAATAACAATGATAAAATGATAACAAAGAATAGCACTAATAGTGCCATTTCTGAGAATATTAATAACGATAGGGCACCGCACGATATGTACCGTCGCTTAACTGGAACTGACGGCGAACCCATTGAAGATGACACTTTTAACGAGGATACCTCGCAATTAAGAAAAGCCCAACAGCAGCCACGTCACCAAAGGTATGTAGGAAAATATAAAAATTTTTATTACACAGATATAAAAAACAATAATATATACTCGATGAGTATTTAATATGGCTTTACAGATTTAAAAATTTATAGCTCCCGGATAAACTTCGATTGTCAGATATTAATCAATTGATTTTTTAGTTATTTTATGTTAAGTTTCCAAAACCAAGTAGAATACTATACAAATGGAACATTGTTCGTAATTAACTTAATCTGCATGTGCTCTCGGTTAAGGTTAATAGCGGATTTAAAGTAACCGTGTCCGTCTGTTTTATTGCTTGTTAAAGTCATGATGATGAAAACGTTGCCTATAATGCTTTATATATAACATAAAAATGAAAATTAAAAAAATTATTTCATCCTTACTGCTGCACTGTATAATAATATTTCCGCTATAGAGATGAAGTGAATCCGCAAGTAATACAAAGTGATAAATATAGCATTGGACGATCGGCTTTCAATATTGGTTTAAAATTGACGTCATCACGAAGAATTACTTATTAGAGGATCTCTAAATGTAATTCTCTAACGAAAAGAACCAGAGAGTTTCTTTAGAAAAGCTTCAATAAATCTGAATGAGGATAAGAAACGACTTGCGTTCTTCATGTAGTTGCACGGCTGAATTTCGCGATTTGTCGACCCATTTTTGCCGGTTTCAATCCATCAGCTGATATGGCTTTTCCGGTGTTGTTTACTTTTATTAGTCAGTTTATAAGTCAGTTAAACTTTTTATAAGGATATTGCAAAGGCCTCAATATGAAATCGATCCTTAAAACCACATAGGAACATGTTGTCATATCTCGAGGAACATACCCAGGTATACTTCCCTATCGAGTTAGTTTGCAAGCTTGCATATTTTGCTAATTCTCCCAAAATATTTCTACCCAGCCGTTATTTGCCGAGTAGGTCTTTCCAGCTACGAATTGACCAAGGAGTTGTAAAGTTGAACCATAGACTAATTCATCTGGTACGTAAGCAGTATCAGCGTTTATTGAACTACGCAGTCCAAGTAGTACTAGTGGCAAAACACCTATATAAGAGTGACATTTAAAAGAATATTTCAAAGTTCGATGCAGTCTTTCAATTTTGCCGTTACTTTGAGGCTGATATGATGCTTTATGGACGACTTTGGAACCAAGCACTTTGCCAAATTTTTGGACTAGAGAAGATTCCAAATGTCTGCCTTAATCTGTTATAATTTGTGTTGGTACATCAAATCTAGAAATCCAGCCGTAAAGGAAAACGTTACCAACTAATTCAACAGTAAAATCTTCCAAAGATATGCCTTCCAGCCAACTTATGAATCTGTAAGCACATGTAAGATAATATCTATAATTTTTTGAGGAAAGTAGTGGACTAATGCTGTCGATGTTTATGTGGGTAACACGTTAACTTCTAGGCGAGTTTACAAGGAAATCTCCATCAAGCAATGCGGCTGCTGTACTGCGCTACACCACAACGCCATTGTGTAAAGATAGTTACTTGACATAGTAAATGATTATAATGTTTGGAAAGATTTATATATTTTGGATTTTAGATTTCAGAGAATTGTAACGGTTTATTGGTACTTATCGTAGCAAAATTTATTCAGAAACAAATAGATATGCTGAACAAAAATTAAATATATTCCTTGAGTACCACGCGAATTCTTAGAGAAATCCACGGCCGTTTATCAGACATGGTGGGTGTTGAAAGTCGATCAGAACACAAGTTAAAACTACAAATAATAGTCGACTGTAACAGAAGAAGAGCAGCCGTCGATTTATGCGACCAAATGAATGCCTACAATAATCCACTACGCAGGTCCCTGAAATGGTATAGAAAGCTAGTCTTTGAACTGTTATTGTTGTCACATTTTGCGGTAACTGCGAAGGACGATTTTGCTTATGTTGTCCTTGTTTCAATAAAATTCATTAAAATGCATTAATGATATAATCATCTGATAATTAAAAATGAACTACATTTTAAATACATTTTCAATAATTGCATAAAAAAAATAAAAATTCGTTAGTTTTATATCATATCACCGTCAATATTGGTGACTGACGTGGCTCTCAACGTATTAAAACCTTCGTCAGGAATCTCTATATTACCGATTGGCGTCTCTTCCAGTTTTTGATTTCTGGCAGGGTATGCAAAATTTAACTCATTTTGCTATGTCTGCCTTCTTTGATGGCCACACGAATCGTTCAGCAATCATTTTAACTGAAGGTTTTGAACCAGGATAAGTTACGCGCAATATCAAATATTTCTTTGCGAAATTTTTGCATCACCAATGGACCAATAACAAGTGTAGAGCAATCACAAAGAAGCTCTAAATTTGAATTTGCTAATTTGATTTTCTTCGAAACAAGGGTGTTTGACGAGGCCTCAAGTAAATTTTCTAATTCTTATTCAGAATCTCTTGCCAATGATTCGTTATCAATACTGCTTGGCATGGAAATAATTTCAATTCGTGACAGAAAATAAGCTGTTATATTACTTTTTCTTTTGATGTATCTAATATCGGTACTGTGTTTTCAAATATAGGCGAATTGATGTAATTGCCTTGCTTTGTCCAATTTTTGGCAAAAAGCAAACATAAGAAGTTTGTGCAAAAATAATAGAGAAGTAATGCGTTCGTGTACTTGATAAAAGAAAATTAAAATTACCTAAGTCCTGAACCTAACATATTTTGTCACTTTTTTAAAGTTTGATTATCATCTCATAAATACAGCCACTATGAATATTTTTTCAAGAGGCTTAGTAGCTTGTAACTATTCCCGAGAATCAAGAACAAGAATGACAAAAATGACAAATATGTTGAATGAAATGCAGTGCGCACATTTGAAAAAAATTTTTCAAATTAAGAAAAAAACAGATTGAATTAATTTTAGATGCAAGCCTTACCGATGTATTTATTTGCTTCGTTAAGATCGTGCTTTGATATAAGATTATTGACTTCTCACAGAACGTTTATTAAGCAGTTAGCAAATGAACATCATATGGAAATTCGTCAAATTATCTCTATTATTAACTAGCTTATTATGCAAAATTGTTGAAATTATTCAAAAGTAAACGCGAGTTCCCTTTGTAAGCATCAATTAAATAATAGTTTAGTTGGTTTTGAAGATATTTGCATATTTACGCTCTCAGCATAATGTTTCTTTCCTTTAATTTTTTCTAAAGACAATCCATCAAAAGTAGCTTCCGTGATAAAGCTAAACCTTCACGTTTCAAAGACCTGCAAACTACACGGTTTCAAGTTGAACCGCAACGTGATGATTCGGATTCAAATGACTCAAACGACGATCGTGAATTGTTGGATAATGAATACGATACCAAATATGGCAAAAGTTTCAGGTAAATTATTGTAAAACTTTCTTTAAAAACCACAACAACTGTTATTACATCGAAATTTTTTAATTAATTTAGACACTTTACAAGGGAAGCCTTACCACGTTTAGATAATTATAGAAATATTATGTCAATACAAGCTGCCTACCGTCCTACATTGGATGAATTGCATAATCCTACACTTACAGGAAAGGTAAGCATCACTTTAAAAAAACGTTAAAGATTACTCAAATTTGAATCTTTTGATTGCATAAGAGCATAAAAAAGAGGAGCCACGTAACGATCAAGTATCTATTGAATAATGGCGTAATTACAAACTTCAGGTGTTGAATTCTTATATGTTGTCTATCTAAAAACCTATAATTATAACATTTTCTTTGCGATCGCGATTACATCTGCTGTTTCAACCTCTCTGCTAGTTGACAACACTTCTTTTTTTCTGTCTTTTTCTAGTTTTAAGCAATAAAGGAAAAAATGAGAATAGAATTGAATGTTGAAAGATGCCAATAAAGGAAAAAATGAGAATAGAATTGAATGTTGAAAGATGCTTTGTTCGTTGCGGAATAAGAAATTCGTAAGTTTAAGCGATATTTTTGTCTAATATCAATATACTGCTGGCAACAGAGATATTTTACAATGCGTCCCCCGAAACAACCCGTGAAAACCCGCCAGGGTCTCCCACAAAAATTATTAGTCAAACCGTAGAAACCGTATATAGAGTAGGGTGTAGAGCATTTCTGGGCATAACATCACTCTGTGCGGTAAGAAAGTTTCAACCATCCGTTCAGCTTCATAAGGGTTTTCGCTTGTGTATTGAGTGTGGCCGTCTGTGGAGTGTTTAATGGATAAGAAGTTGCTATAGTTGATACGCTGGGTGTGGCAGAGCTTCCCATTCGAGCTGCAACAGTGTATCCGTGACAATAAACCGTTCAATTCGTCCTATTGACATCGATAGACATCTATAATAAGAGTTTCTCTGGTTTTAGCAGCTCGGTATACTCTACACTTTTCTGATCCCACTATATGCACTGCAAAACTTTGTGGTCATTACCTAATAGATCTGCGTTTCACCGGCAACCACAACACGCCACAAGAAACTTTTCTTTTTTTACCGTGTAAGCAATGAAACCGCGTTAGTGAAACGGTTTAAAATGACATTTTCAGTCAATTCGTATGGTAGCCGTTTTCCCTCCTTTTTGATCTTTTCCATCGCATGTAAATGTCTAGACACAGTTGATTGATTAACTGCGAAGCTGTTTGAAAGTTCTTGGAGACTTTGAGCTGGGTTTTCATCCAATAGGTCTTGCAATTTATTGTCTTCGACCTTTTTTATTATTCCTGACCGTTCTTTATCATTGATGTCAAAATCACGTTAAAACGTTGAAACCAAAACCGATAAATT
>CCAG010007007.1:0-199244 GCA_001077435.1 Glossina morsitans morsitans | reverse complement strand
TTTTTTTGGAAAGTATGCCTTTGTATGCAAACGAAGTCTAATTTGTGGCATTTCATAAATTTCAATTTTGCACTTTAATTACCGTTGATTCTCTTTTACACTACGACTGCATTTATTGCTGTTATTCGTTCTCAGCAACTTTCCAGTGAATTTTTGTGAATCCTCCAATAATTGCAATTAATAACAGCTACTAGTGGAACATTGAAAATTATTATTTACTCTTAGTAATTACATAAATTAGTCTATTATTTAAACCAACCTAACTTTGTTTCTTTGTGACTCCTTTATTTGTGCAGAATAGATGTGAGCAGAGATGTGAACGAGTACGATCTATCACTACCGTTTAAGGCGATAGCGCTTTGGCGTATACGCGATTATCCCATTTGTCGAATGCGTGACGAAACAATTCGACCTTTATATCTTTGTGCTTGCGCATTGCGACAACGGCTACGTGATTGAATTGCACATGCACCTTTTTCCCCACAAGCCGGCAGTTTTTCTTCATGTTATTATTCAAACGCTATGTAGTAAAATAAAATAACACCCGCCGTTGTTTGTATGTCTTTTTGAATCAATGAGAATCGTCTCATGAGCATCTAATGAAAATTGATGCTGGGACTTTCCTAAGACATGGAACTGTGTTCAGCTTTCTTAGAGAACCGATTCTCCCATTTCGGTTAATTGTTTGGATTCTTTCTATATTTCACATATAAAACGATGGACCTATTCTTCATCCCAGATTATGAATTGAGTAAATACTCGATTGATATTTTTGTTCCATTGTAAGCAACCGCATACTTCCTCTTGCGAGTAGCTTTCTAATATCCGAATCTTTGATCGGCAAGACTAAGTGATCCTCAGCCTAATGGATGTGTCCCCAAATCAGTAAGTGATATGCCTTTATCGCTTAAGTACTGACTATAAAACTACGACCACAGTAAACGCTAACGCATTGGGATTTGAATCCCGTGGTCGCGATTCTTACCTATTGGGCTATTCATGCAGTCGTAACACTGTTATCGAATAGTTTACTAACGTGAAGTTTGCTCATCGTGCGTAAACCACATTTTCGACTTTGCTAAAACGTAGAGTACTTTCACGCTTGGTTTGCACATTTGTCAAAGCAATTGATAATTGGACGGTAATACAAAAATAACAAAGCGATTATAAAAACTGAACAAAAATAAAATCACAAACATTATTAAAAAACGAAATCACGCTTCATGTTAAAAAAATGCAAAAAAAAAACCCATTATACGTCACTAATTATAAAAAAATCCTATTTTACTTGCCATGCGTAGGATTGATGATGATTTACTGTTTTACGTACATTGGGACGGTATGTATCGGGGAATCCCGAACGTGTCATTGAAAGGTTTTTCTAATAACTTTTAGAACGCTTTAAAGTCTATTAAAAAATGTACACTACTCTTATGTCTCTGAAAGTTTCTCTAACACAATTTGCAGATTACTTTCTACGATGTTTTAATTTTATTATTATTATAAATTTAGCCAGAGAATAAATTCTAAGACTAAAGTCTTAAACCACTAGCACCTAAGGCTTTCGGGTTTTTATTAAAAACTCTACCGGATTTGAGATTTGAATCCACGACCATTGAGTTGCCAGTTGAGACTCTTGCCTGCTCGGTCACTCAGGCGGATGTGTTTTAATTGTATTGGTTGTTTTATACTTCGCGGTAAATCGTAATGTAACAAAGACCCCAACGTCCAAGCTGTCGGCTCTCTCGGTGGGCCATTTTGACTTCAGTAACATTTTGTTGTGTACACCGAAAAAGGAAGGAATGCAATTCCATTTTAATATTGAAAGAACTGAGGCTTTGCAAATGGAAACAATGTATCACCTAACAACACTACAAGAAAGAAGGAAAAATAATTAAAGGAGAAGACAAATACAACAGGAAAGGAAGATGCATTTATCGGAAATAAGCCCGGTAATCCATCCCAGTTTTTTATATTCACTTAATATGCAAATACTATCTTTCTTCTTTGACATATGTGAATGTTTTTCATATAACGACTGTTCCACATAGGAATTTGTGAGCGGAGTAGTCATAAAAATGATGTAAGAGGAAGACGAGATGTCTTCTACTTGGCCGCATTGGCGTCCCAAGCTTAACTCTGTTTCCATGAGCTATCGCATAGCTCACTGGGTAATCGCGTGTTCGAATCTCAGTGCGGTAGAGCACACAGCTTACAAATAACTCTACAACATAGTTACATAGACTTATGCTCCTTTTAGTACTTTAATGCCCCCAACATTGTACAATTTTTACTTTACCTGCTTGCTTTTCCGATTGATTTTCTTTGATATAGATTATCTTAGTTTTAACACTTAGACGAACGCTATTAAATATGGCATTGAATCACTTTCTCGACCACTCCCTAGGTAATGCCTTACTTTGATAAGTCCATATATAAATAATAAAAACAGCAATTTTCAGAATTTCGCAACAAACATCGCTGACTGAGAGTATATAAGTCTCTTGCCTTATAACCGGTGCGACGGAAATTGAATTTCCATAATGGTAAGGAGCCCCGATTTTCATTCATTCATTCTTGATGAAAGTTCGTTTATAATAAGAACTTTATTCATAAATGCACCTTACTGAATTTGGACCATACAGGTATAGTTCGCAATCTATTTAAGGGTTCTAACAAAAAGTAAGCCTCTGTGTCCCAAAATGGTCTATTTTTTAATACTTTATGATGAAAACATACGAAAAATATGTCCAAAAATTAGAAAGATTAGAAAACAAAAGGTTTCCATACTCAGTTGGCATCGTATGCGTATTGTAATTTATGAATAATGAGCAAGAAAACTCAGAGTGCGAAGGTACACTCAGTTTATGTCCCGCGTCCGAGAACTGATTTAGCTCATTCTCAAGACCAACCAAATTTTCCAGGGATTAGAAAAGTCATTATGAAGTTAAGAAGTTGGGAAAAATCATACGCAGCAGCAACAAAAACAATCGGTCTTAGTCGTACTACTGTTCAAATAGTTGTAAAAAAATTACACGAAGACAAAGGACATCTTTGCCAAGAAAATTTCAAAGTGGGCCACTAATAAAATCACTGCTTTATCATCGCACAGAAGTCATATTATTGTTAAGAAACAGCCTACTTTTAGGATGTATTGATAATTTTTCAAGAGTAAATATCCATAGATATCCTTAAGTTCATTTAGCTAATACTTTAAGCCTGAAGTATATATAGAAAACTATTCCAAGCAAAAATTTGATGAAAACTTATAACGGCTCTGCTCTGATGAGCTCTATAATTATGTAATTTACCGCATTTAGTTTTAAGAAAGTTGTGCTGAATGTGTGATTGTAGCCCGAAATGAATAAATAAGTGTAGTGTCACAGTTTGTTGAAAATAGTTCTGGAAACAAGCCATAAGTAAGCTGAGTAGATAACAATCGCGATTACCAAGTCTAAGTTCGTGGAGATGGCAGGTGCGGTAGAGTTTAATTTGGTCGCAGCTATAGCAAGTGCTAAAGACGTAACACTTATCGGTTGAACATACACCTATAAGGCTGCAGCCAACATCTCGCTACCCTTTTGTCTTTCTACACGCCTTTCTGACCGTCAGTTACACGGACAAGAAACAATATTGGTCATATTAACAAAATAGAAAAAAAAAGCAAGCAAGAAAATTGTATTCGGTTACGACCGAATCTTTTATACCCATACCGTTTACTCCAAAAAAGACAAACGAAGTAAAAGGACAAAATTCTAATAATAGGGAATGGGCGCAGTTGATTTCTTCTATTTTCAAAATAAAAGTTTTTGTCGTAGAGGCATGTAGGCGTTGTAGAAGTGTCCTTCGAAAAGTTTAATTCAATTTCAAATTTTTTTGCAAACTTTTAGGCGATGTTTTTGTCGTAGAGGCATGCGGGAGAATGTTTAACACAAATACTGCAAAGTTCCGCAAACTGACAGATGGACAAACGAATAGGCGGACATGTTTAGCTGAATTCAAGAGTTGTAACTTGTGATCCTATGGACCCTTGGGTATTTTATGGGGTTTTGAAGCTTGTTTCTGCGTTTTATAAAGGTATTGAAAAAGTTATTCAATTTTGACACACTATTATACTGTGTAGGCGTGATTAATATTTTCCATTTTTGTGCGCAGATGCTTCAGCATCATCCATAGAATATGCGTATTTTTGTACATTTATTTGCTACAGTTTACGTGTAACGAGCAAAAGACCAATTCTGCATTCGCTTTGAAAAACAGAGATGTGCACAGTTTACGTAGTGCTGAGGATGTCTCCTTCCACGGATGGACAGATGGACATGCTTAAATCGATTTAGAATTTGATGCTGATCAAGAATGTATATACTTTTTGTGGTTTCTGATGGATGCTTCCTTCTGGGCCTTGCAAACGTTTTGACAAAATGAACATACCCCTTATCCTTCACTGATGGGTATAAAAGCTGACATTTGTTGAGCTATTCTTCGTACAGATTCCCGTGATGTAGGTGAAAATAGGTGATATTTTCCTATTTCGCTGCCACGAAGTGTCTAAGTAGTCCACTATGGGATGCTCGACTATCGGCAACACGCCGGGCTTCACGAAAAAAACATTTTAAATTTCTTAAGTCTTTTAATATCCATTCACGTGGTCTTTAAGAAAATATCTTCAATTTTTTTAATTTGCACGCCCTAAACTTGCAAATCCAATCAACGTCTAACATGAGTTAAGCTAAGACCTTTAGAGAATTCTGTTTGGTATAAAACAAAAAGAAAACAGGCTTCTTCATTGATTATTATTAAAGGAGATTGGTTAGATATATATGGATATATGTATATATTAGATATATTTTTGTGTATTAATTGATCAATCATTTTGAAATTACGAGTTAACACTCTCTCATATTGCAATCTTAAAATAAATGGTCTTTATTGCTTGTTTTCCTTTTCTTACAACTAATGTACGGTATAAACTAAAATTGTAAATCATACAACATAAAGAACATAAAGAAATTGTAGATTAGTGTAAGGTAAAAATAAATGAGATAAACTGTAGCATACTTTTGAGGGCTCTTAACGAGCGGATTCAAAGGAGGTATAGCGAAATCAAAGGGCGGTGTAACGAATTCAAAAGGAGGTATAGCGAAATCAAAGGGAGGTATAGCGAATTCAAAAGGAGATATAGCGAATTCAAAGGCAGGTATAGCGAATTCAAAAGGAGGTGTAGCGAATTCAAAGGCAGGTATAGCGAATTTAAAAGGAGGTATAGCGAATCCATAGAGAGGTATAGCGAATTCAAAAGAAAACATATAAAATTGTTTACAAATTAAAGGGAGGTGTAGGCGGTAAACGCCCTTGCTAGCTCGAATTCGGATTTATCTTTCCAAATCTAGAATTTATCTGAAATATATATTCCATAAAATTTTTTAATTTTCATTTTCGAATATCACGTTTTCGATCCCAAATGAAGAAACAAACATGAAATAAAATTAGTATAAATAACGTATTTATGCCAATGAAAAATAGCATGCAATAAATATAATTAATTATCAATTTTAGTTGCTATCAAAGTGAATGAAATTGCATATCATAATAAATTTTCATTATACAACAGCTGCGTTAATGACTAAGTTCCACTGTTGCTTTGTTATGTTATGTTATTAAAATCGCTCATAAATTATGCAAATAATTGGATTCGGAAAAACATAAGCCGCTCAGTGTTAATGACAGATTGAAATGGTTTTCGTTTGCTCCTAACAACGGTTTAATGGAGATTTGGTTTTTTATTTAACTTTTTCGTTAATAAATTGACGGTATCGCAATTGTAGATCTTTTATGCGTATTACATGGCTATAAATATTTACTAAAGGACTTTCAGAGAATTAAACTAATGGATGAATAAAGTATTCCATAAAAAAAGGAAAAATCTTTTCATTCAACCTGTTCACTGTCAATTGTGGTTAATAGAGTCAACAGAGTTAATGAAGTTAATTTATCCATTTCACTCTTCCGAACTCAACTGAAGCAAAAACCATGGAATTGATTTTTTCTTGTTTAAGTATTTGAATGTCACCTCAATATCGAAAAGTTTTTATATCACGTGCGGACATTACCTTATGCTTTTCAACGTTCGCGGAGGATGGGTAAAGCTTAATCCTTAAATAGTCTTAGTGTCAATGTAAAATCATATACTTTGCTGCGAAATCCCATTTATATTGATTTTTATGAGAGCTAATAAATTGAGTTTTGAAAAAGGATTAGTAAGTCAAACGTGTAAACGATATAGTGAACAGACAGAAGATATAAATGATACAAAAAATTAGAAAGAGTATCTGGAAAATTTTGTTTACATAGCAACATTTGTTAGGCAATTATAAAAACCTAAAAAAGGACTTAGTCCTTATGTTTTCGCTTTGTTTAAGTCAGACAACCACCTCCCTGTTGATAGAGTAATTTCACGCATAGATTTGTAACGAATAATACTTAATGAAGAAAGCCATTCAGTTTTAGATGATTCTTGATTCTTGATGATTTTAACATGTACGGAATCAGTTTTTTCTAACCCCCACAAAACTTTTTATGTAGTCCCAGAAGCAAATTTTAAATCACTTAAGTAAACAATTTATTGCGTAAGTAAGTAAACAAATGTTCGCGTTCAACTCTCCAAGCTCGTTTATTTTGCACTGCAAATAAAGGGACCACCATTTAAATGCACAGAAGATTTGACTGTACCATCTTGCATTATAATAGGAACGAGATATGTGTGCAAAATTTCAACTTAACTGAACTCACTGAAATAACCGAAATGTTGATCAACATTTTCACTTCTCTTGTTTCTTGTGTCGGGCGCCATTTTGAATGTAGGCAAGATTTTTTTTTTTTATATTCATCATCGAAGGATGAAGGGCATATGTGTTTGTCGAAAAAGGTTTGTAACGTGCAGAAGGAAGCTTCAGCATCCCAAAAAATATTAGCATTCTTAATCAACGATTTAAGCATGTCCATCTGTCCGTTGTAAACATTCTCTTGGCCGAAAAAAAGGAGCTAACTTCAATTTTCACTATTGGAAGTTCTTGCACGCAGGTTGGTGTTGAAAATGGGACAAATCGCTGGAAGGATATGTCTGCAGTAGCACGTAAACTGCAAGGACCTCTGTTTTCGAAAAGGAATAAAAAGATTGTTTTTTGCTCATTCTTTATCGACTACAGCATATAAATCTACAAAAATATGAACGTGTATTCTGTGGACAAATGAACAAACTTTACCACGTCTATCCTAATATTAAGTCGTATCAAAATTTAATTTCTTTTTTAATTTTTTGAAGCAGGCTTCAAAAGAAACAAAAATTATATAAACTCTTGACCAGTGTCCGCTTCGGAATGCATCTAAGGACGTCCGTTTGTTTGCCTGTCCATCTATCTGTCCGTACGTACTATCTATGGTAAACATTCTACCATTCGCAGAAATGAAATTATCCCCTACAAACTAGTCAAAGGACACGCCTACGATGCCCAAATGCCTTCTCTTTCGCTGTTTTTCGCTTGCGACTCACAAAGTACAATTGCAATGTTAAATGTTATGGATAGCAAATTGGCGGTGTGTAACTTTCCTACTCTGAAGCTGGTCGGAACACTCTTCTTTCAGTTGCACACTCACGTAGTAGCAAGGGTACATGTGAGTTTGTACGCACAGGCCATTAGAGGAATAATGATGTTTTTGTCTATTGAAAAATGTACGACTTATATACCAGCTTCCTAACGTATTACATATATTGTCTTATGTTTTCTAAGTAAAAATATACGCATAATATTCGACCTAATTCTAAATAAAAAGATAAGACTGCATTTTACAGAAAAGCAATTTGTTTCTTTCAGAGGGCAGTGTGTCAAATGTGTGGATCGCATACTTTGATGGGTTATAGAAAGCGTTGTATGGGCCACGGGTTATCCGATCCAAATCTCCTAAATTTTTTGTGTACCAACTTTTTCAAAATAGGACAAGCATTACATGCGAAATGGGTGCAAAAATAGTCCAATCCAATCCATTTTTAATAGGATGCACCATCACCATCATGATGACATTAGTGAAGCCAATGTTGTCAGACTTTACAAATTACAAGGTTGAACACGAAACGCATCAAACGCATTGTTGAACAGACAAACAGATAGTTTCAGAAAATTATCCTAAGTAGATCGCTATAATAACAGATGTTGCATATATTCGCACATACTTAGTCTTCCTTGTGCCATAAGTTGCGTAAGATATAGTGAACACCTTTTTATTGTTTACAACTTGCCAAAATTACAATAATTTTTGGAATATATGCTTCTTTCCCACACAGTAGTGAATTACCTAATTATCGAAACAATTTCAATAGATAAGAAACCATATATGCTTTAGCATATATTGAATATGATTACGGCTATCTAACGATATACATTTTTTTGTAGCAGAACACTTTTTCCACGAATGGGATACAATTACTAAGCCCGCGCAAGTTACTTAATATGTTGTAACGAGTCTTCTTTTTCGGGGTATGCTGAGGGCTACCCAGGAAGCTCCTTTCCAAGAAAATTTATTAAAAAAAAACTCTTGGACCTTCGTATTTTCGTTAAACTTATGTTTTTTTTTTATGAGGAATTTGAATATTTATCGTATTTACAATTAGGACGTACTGATAAGATGTATGCGGTAAGGGATTTGTGTAGACGGGAAAGAAAAACCAGCGTGATGATGTTTCGTCTATAAAAATATGCAGGAGATGTTACAGCAGCCAAGCTTGGGCCAATGGGACCACCCGTCCGTTCCTACCTGCATTCTCTTTGTTTTTATTGCCCCTAACCGTTCGAAACGTCATCGGAGAGAGCGATTCCATCCGTTGTTCGGGGATGACTAAGCTGAGCCCGTCATCCCCTATCCGCAAGTCAAGTACCGTTCTGTCGTTCAGGGAATGCGACCAAGCTGAGCCTGCCATCCCCTATCCGTAAAGTCTAGTAGTCCTATCTGTTACTTAGGGATCTAGCTTTTGGTTATTTCACAGAGAAGAATCTGTCATATTTATTAGGCAGCATTATGTTGATAAACACGTTGTGTATAAAAATTACACTGTATATAGGTGTATATGAAGTCCACTTAATAGTAGGGATGTTGCTCAAAGATATTCGACAGGTTTATAAAGAGAATTTTAACATGTTTCCCCAGAAACAGATTGATAAACACATATTTATATAAGCGTAAATGTATTGTTATAAGCCGACATATGTTTCGAGACATAGAAAATAATAAAAGAAATATACAAAGTATGTTCCTAGTTCTAATACAATAATAGGTTTTTCTCTCTTTTTTTTATTTAATTTTTATAAATAAACCTAGATTACCATGGGTATGTACGAGAGAGGAACGTTATCACTTTAGTGTAGACGATAACACGAATATCACAGAGAAGATATTTTACACAACTTTAGTCCACCCTTACGCTCAGAAAATGGTTAAACGAGAGGTACTTATACTTACACGCGGACGGAAGATAGACCAGCTGCTTTTCGGCTTTGTATGGTTACCGATGAGGGATAATTCCGACTATGAACGGACAATTATGCGGACAGACTTGTTATTGGTAAGGGAGCAAAACGGAATATCTTAAATGATAATGAAAGCTTCCTATACGAAATTTTATTATAATTAATATCATAGATTACATAAAAAAGCATTTTGTATACTAAGTCGAAAATTATGCCATTAAAAATTGCCCATCACCGAAGGATGAGCGGTATATGCATTTGGTCAAAACGTTTGCGAAATTGTGTACGTTGGAAGGGTCTTCCCAGAAACCATAAAACATATATATTCTTGATCAGCATCAAATCCTGAATCGATTTAAGCAGGTCCCTGTGTCTCCATAATTGGCAAGAACTTTCGTGTATCTACAACATTACACAATTCTCTACAATAGTGAACCAAAATCGCTGCCCATTAAAATTCTACAGTTTAGATTTAACAATTCGCTACAATTGTGTAAGTGTATTAGATCAGTCAGTTATTCGCGCGACTTTTCAAAAAGAAAATATGTTTTTTTTTTGCAGAATTCGACATTATTCGTCAACATGATCTGTTTAAAGTGCGATGCAAGTACTCCAACGATTCGATAACACCTCGTTGCCTTCTTGAAGATTTGATTTGATTTTGATCACCAAGATACCTGTCAGTTTCTCCAATGAACTCATTATTCGATTCAATATATATTTTCCAGAATATCTTCTTAACATGTGGAATAGAAATAGATAATAGTGGCCAGATTTGGACAATACAAAGGTTGTTATTATGGCCATCGAAAGGTGACACGTTGCATATTTTCCACTATAAGCTACACGGCGTCTATTTGGAAACCAAATTTCTCATGTCCACATTTTAATATAAAATCGTTACCTTTTGCTACCGTGAACGTCTTAGGTCACTCTTTTCTTCGCTTAAGAAGCATAAATTTCAGCATTTTTTTAATGCTCCACAGTGTAAATATCCTTTTTCGCATGTCGACAGCGTTCAACATCGTGGGCCTCCGCACAAGTACTTTTCAATTCAAGACTGAATTTGAACGGTTTTTTTCCTATCAACAAACGAAATTCGAATTTTGCCATTGTTGCACCGTAACTCATAAACAAATGACCGAAACGACAAAACAAGGCAATAAAAATAATATTTATTTTTTAACAAAGACGTTATCTATGTGTCAATATATACATTAATCTCGAAGTTATGTTTTTAGTAAAGTTTGAATATCACCAAGTAAGTCAGAATTAAGTACAGGAACGTTCGACTGCAGAGAACAGCTGACTTCGAATGAGAGACCAACCATTCGAAACTTAAATATATATACGATACAGAAGTCTTTATGTTCTCATTCTTCTGAGCTCGATACTCGAGTAGCGAGCAGACGTTTAGCAGGCGATTTCTTCTACTGTTCCCGCTATCCAACTCTCCGGAAAGCATAAGAAATCAGCTGCTTGGGCCCTTGAAAAGATATTCAACATACAGATTAGCATTTCGAGTTAAGTATTTTGAATTTGAAATCAAATGCCAGGTTATAAGCCTTAATTTTACCATCTTGTAACCTAATTTAGTAGAAAACAAAAGAAAAAATAATTGACACAAAGCAAGGGTGTATTGCCATTTAAACCTGAGAGACGAAAGTGCAAATGCTACCCAGTTATCACTCAAGGGAGAGGGGCAAGCAAAAAAAGATGCTTTGAAATGAATACAAATGAGGTCTCGAATGCTATACAATGGCTGGACAGAGCGATATTTTCGTTCGAATAATCAATCTTCCATCGAGCGGACAGGAGCGGCTAATGGTTCCCTTGTAAGAAGCTTTAGAGACAAGTGAGTTTGATCCAGGCGGGAAATTGCATGCTTACATATATATAAATATTGCACACATGATCACCAACATTAGTAAAACAACCGGTAAACCGTCCTTTACGTGCCACATTCTCCTATAACTTCGTAAAACAACATAAAGATGCTGCCACCATTGACGAATGTATTTGCTACTTTGAGTTTACGACTGTAACTTTTGAACTAATGGTTGGAATGTCGTGAAATTTTGACACATTTCGGTTGAACACTGATACTATGTAAAAATCATTAATTCGTCAGCAGTCATTCCGTAAGTTAGTCCACAAATTTATTGAGTGATGACGTTTATCTTATCTTATTATCTGATCTTATGACGTTTAAGATCAAGTTGCATAATAGAATAGAACTGTAACGAATGTCAACACGGATGGGTGGACTAGACGTACAACGTGGCAATTGAGGATCTCACTGTGGTCAGTTGTATGTAGCTTTTATAGAATATTTTGTATCTCTTTGATTATATTCATTTCATCATATACGGATGTAAAAACCGCATGCTAGATAAATATTCCGTAGAAATCTTTTACAGCACAGTTCAGCTGCGAAAGTTGAACTTTCATCCGCGCGAACTTTTGCTACCACTGGCACAATCTCAATGAATTTTGTTTGCGTTATGTGCTGTGTTAAGACTTTTTAGATGATCTGTCAAATGTAATGATCCGTCAAATTTAATTTTTCATTTTGTTACACTGTAAATTCTTAACTTGGCATGGCATAATGTTTTTTATCAGACTGCAAGATTAAAAGTTCTTTAGTTGATCAACTTTTACTGGTTTCCAGACCAAACCGAATTTTAATATAGAAACAATTAAATTGCATGCGAAAAGTTTATTGAAATAAAGTGCATTACGAAGGGATTCATTTGTCTTCTTTACTCAAAATTCCTATGAAAGTCACCAGGGGGACGGACTTCTTCACATTTCTAACGGCTTAAAAGCGCTTGACAAGTTTTCAAACTTCATAATCTCGCTAAATTCATAGCAAGTGAGAATGCAATGAGTTCAAGTACAAATTAGCTACTTGAACAGCATTTTGAGTTTTTAAACTTTTGAAACCTGTTCGAGCACAATGCTGTTCAAATTGAATAAAAAACTTCATGGTAAAAAAATCTTTGAAAAAAAAGATATTCAAGTGATTTTTTTTTTTCTTCATTTACTGGTATCTCTATACTCCGTACACTTTCTTGTTAGCTTTTTCTTATTTCTTTGAACGAAAATAACTTTTAAATAAATTCATATTTAAATTAAAACAATGATGAATGATATTCAAGAAAACTGAAAAATTTAATTAAATACGTTTCCAAACAAATTCAATCAAAAGCTTTTGTTTATTTTATTTTATTCAAGAAATGAAGAACTCATCGGAAAATTACTTTGCGAGCGTATGAATGCATAAAATAAATATAAGTCTATACGTACAGGACATACCACAGCAGACGTGTTAAAGTGTCTGCTTTAATTGATTCACTTATACATACATATGTATATATATGCAAGTGAATGCTTCTGACTTCTTTTCACTTACCATTCACTGTTTTTTCGTCCATTTATTATTTATACAAAATAGTCTTCAGTTTGTGATATACTGGGATTATATATATATATATATATATATATATATGTGGGTGCGGAAAAGGGACTATAAAATATATACATATATATACCTATATAAATTTATATATGAAACAGACACCCATTGTTATAATTGTACAGTATTTCTATATATATATATTTGACCGCAATATGAAGCAGTTTAAAACAATATTTAAAATAGTTTTCTATTTCCCTAAAACATGAAAATATAACCCAAAAAAAAAAAAAAAAAAAAGAAAACGAAAAAAATGCAAATAAAAACTGAAATGAAAACTCGCGCCATAAAGCTGAATGAGTTTTTCAATAAATCCCAACCGGTTTTATGGCAAAAAGAATGGATATACACTATTACAAACCAAATAACCGACAAAACAAACCAACTAAAACCACAATATAGAACAATTTTGATCTGCAGTTATAACACAAAAAATGCGAGAATGCGTTCATACTTATTTATAATTGCTAAAAAGGAAAAGATTCATTATGCCACTGGCAATGTGTACGTACGTATTCATGAAAATGTTTATTTGAGTGCTGGCTCTTGCTTAGTTACTAATACTCACAAGCTTACATAAGGAAATTTAGTTGAAAGAGAGTGAAAAAACAAAAAAAAACAAATACAATAAATATACTTTAGGGCGAATACTCGACAGTCATTGCCTTAAGTTTTTCGTTAACTATGGATGTGTCAATATATTGATAGATACGATTTAATAACGCGCACAGATTTAATAAGCACATGCGTCAACTTTTCATATTGATGTTGGGTTTTCAGATTACGGCTTTTTTTCTATTATGCGCACACCGTATTCGCCTTCAAGCGTGCTACACGTAAAGAAAAACCAAAAATTTACATTCCGAGTTTCCGCTTTCCGCTCATATTTCTGGATGGAAACTTAGACTACTAGATAGACGGCTGAAAGCACCGACAAACAGATGATCCGACGGACAGAAAGTCCAACGAGTTATACTAATATAAGAAATGACGTATAGAAAGACCAACAGGCAGACAGACTAGAGAGCAGTTTGCGGACAAACAGACAAATGGAATGCAGCATAGGTAAATGAAACGAATCGCAGACGGACGGATGGGCAAAAGAACCGAAAACCAGAAGTACGAAAGAAAGAGAGAAATTATGGACAGAGGAACGTGTAGTCCGGCGGCTGAATGAGTAGAATAAAAAACGGAATGACGAATGAGGCTACATAGATAAACTGACGCACAGAAAATGTAGAAAGGAGATTGGAGATAAGGGGAATAATAGAAGGCACAAGAAGTAATTGAAAAAGCGAACTGATGGACAGACGGACAAAAGGTCCAAAAAATGGGAGACCGATGAACTAAGAAGCCCACAAACAGAGCAATTTACGGACTAAGGCATCTAAAGACCGAGATGTGAATAAGCAGTAGAACAAACAAAATGACGCATACAACCAACAGAAAAACAAAATGCAATGATCAATAATTGAAAAGGTTCACTGATGGATAGACAGCCAAAAGGGTCAACAAGCAGGAGGACTGACAAACGGAACAGAAAGTCGATGCAGTATGTATTACCATTCGAAAATTCAAAAATATAACTATCGGTGTTGCCAACGATATTACAAAGTTAGCATGCTGCTGGTTTTTAGTGCTGGTTAAACTCAAAGCCCCAAAAATGAAACAGTAACCATAAAGAAATATGTGAAAAACATGTACATAAATTTTTCGTATTTGTATGCAGGGAAACAGTCTTGCTATCTGCCGTCCGCCTATATTACAAAGCATTCACTTACTGATTAAATCATGCAGTCAATGTTTCCTTCATTCGTCTAATTTGTGAAATGTGTAATAAAAGTGCATACTTTTTTTGTTTTAATCAACAGTAATAAACATTAAATAGAACGGACTTGGACAAAAAGATAAATGCCTTGCCGGACAAACGTAACGCAAGTGTGGCTTTTTTATCCAAATCTAAGAAAAACCAAAAAAACTTTCGGGTTTTCCCGGTGCTGTACTTTACTTTGTTTTCAAATTTTAAAAATTACTGTTCAAATGTTACGAGCTCTGCTATCAATTTTCTTGTTAATAAATTCTCCCCTTCGAATGCACAGGTACATTATTTTTCATCTTGGGTGATGAAATTTTTCATTACTCTTCTAAATCCTGCAAATGCAATGTTCATCTTGAACTTTAGGGTTGGTTTCCTGTCGTTTTTTGTTTTTTTGTTTTTTTTTTTGTTTTTTTTCTTATAAGATGCGAGACTTTCAATATCGACGCGTAATTTATTATCCATTCCTCGCTAACGTCAAGCTAAGGACTTTTTCTGCAATTTCTTCGATTGTGAAATGAGTCAACGACAGTGCGTATTTATATATTAAATGTAAAATCATATACGTTTTCCATTTAAGTAAAGAGTAAAGTACAAAAACAATACGTAAATAATTTTAAAAATGTGTACACATTATGTAAACAGAAGGTAAAGGTAAACAAAAGCAAAAAAATAAATAAATAAAAATAAAAATGGGGTCGTATGAGCACTATAACGTTGCTTTCATGTTTGCTTTATAAAAGCGTTCATAATTAAATTGTAACTGATACGCCTTAAGCGATGCAATGCTTAATTAAAATAAGTAAGAAAAATATTATTACCTCGCTTAGCCGTTAAGCTAAAAGCAAATTAATTCCAAAGTGCACGTGAATGCGATTCAAATGAAAAATAAAACGGACATAGAATTGTTACGGTAGTGAAAACCCAGCATCTTTAGATCGCTGGTCTCAAAGTAATTTGGAAGAATTTCAAGATCAAAACTAAATGCGTGCACTTTCTTCATTTTCTTTCTAAATAAAAGCGAAATCACTCACTCGATTGAATAATTTTTTTTTTTTTTTTATTTTAGATGGTTTCAGCAAACATTTGGGGGCGAGTACAATATCGTATAAAATCTGAATACAAAAATATATGTCTGTATACCTTACACCACTTGCGGCATATTAAGCCGTGCGAATGTATGCTACACCCAGAAGGACTTAAAATGTAGATCCGATAAGGCAATTCAATTTTCGAACCATACGGAGATATCACGAGTAGAGGTTAATTTAGATACGACAAAGGTAACGCACACGTATTAAGCGCAGTTGATGGATAGGATTTGAAGCAGTCGATATTGAGAGTATATTATTGATTTTATTTAGATTTTAACAAAGGATCCTAACCAGGTAGAAAAGATCGTAATTATAGCTTTGCATTGGAGGGGTTTTATGACCATGATATTTTTAGAGAAACTATTAGGAACACGGAAGTATATCCCACCAAGTAATGCCACTTGTCAATAATATCATTTATCAACTAACAACAACAAATAAGAACGGCGACGGTAAGGCTAACAAAAGCATATTTTCATAAGGCGCCAACCCAGAGAAATCAATGTGCCAATTAAAACGCAATCTTCGATCGCTAAATCAATGAACAAATCTACATTTTCCAATTTCTGCGAAGCGATGCAATACTAAGCGGTGAATGTATACCTCCTTGAAAATGAAAGATTATTGGATTTTTTTAGATTTAATTTCATAAAATTCATTAAGCATCATGTAAACAAATTGCCTCTTATAATTTAAATTGAAGGAGTCGGTTCCAAGTTAAAGAAGGCTTAACATCGTCGGTTGTGGCTGGGCTTAATCACCGAAAGGATATCGTTAATGTATAGGATAAATAGACAGGGTTTTAAGTGTCTGCCTTGACGAATACCTGACGTCACGGAGAATTCATCAGAGGTGATGGAGTTATACCTAACACTGAACGATCTGTTATGAAAATAAGAGCTTATCCATTTCAATTAGTATAAAGGAAAGCCAGAGGAGGGGAGTATGAAGACCAATAATTTATAGTTAATTGGTGAAAAGCCTTACCAAAATCAATGTACACGACTTCCGTGCGAGGACCAGTAAAGCTAAAGTTCTTAAAAGTTTCGGTGTGGATCTTGTTTTTAGGAAAAGGCCCTAAAATGCTTCACCGTTTAGGGTAATTATCCTTATCTTTAAAAATGTTTACTCCTTTTCCTATTTCAACTTCTATTTCTATTCCTATTAATATTCCTCGTATTCGTTTTTTTACTCTTCTTCTTATTGTTCTTCTTTTACCAGTTGATTTACAATCTTCATTTATAAAAATAAACGACAGCAAAAATTCGAAATATTTGTCTGTTCTACAATTATTCACAAAGGGTGCGTATGTTTTCATTAGACTGCTGATATTAGTCCCAAGTTGCTCTTCTAAGTAGATTAATTTATTAGCTTAGCCAAGTTAAAGTTAACGGAAAGATCTAATAAATAATAAACTGACTGAACTTTAAGGAAAAAACAATTTCTGAATAGTTGTTTTGATTATTTCGCTTTTTTGCTGCAATGTAAATAAACTGATTCTTTAATGTAAGTGTAATGCAGAAAATATTTTTCTGTTCTGCTGAAAGTTTTTCAATTTATATACAAAAAAAAAAAAAAAAAAAAAACTTTCAAATAAATAAATAATCACAACTGCTGTTGTGTAGTGAGAGAATTTACTTTAATCAGAAAAGTATTTGCATACTATATATATACCTACGCCATAGCATATTTTTAGGTGTTCCCCTTTTTTTTTTGCAAATAAGTTCAACTAATACTGCTAATGTGCATTCTTAGAAGGGTGTATCGAAATGAGTTCATATTTGAAAATTTTGAAGACAAATATAGAATGTGCATACATGCGCAAACATAAAAAGTTTGTCTTACTCAACTTGAAATGATTTTTGTGGTGTTAGAAAACAGTGACCACAGTCGGTGGGGTACAGTCCACGATCTCTCGCTTACGATTGCACTGTTGATGTTTTAAATGAAATTTAATGAAACTTGTTGAAGCATTTGCTGGCAAATGATGAGTGGTTTTTGTAGTGGCTCTCCCTTTTCAATTCGAATAATTGCTTTTGAATCCGTACCCACGCAGTTGCTTGAAAAGCAAAAGTACTTTAAAATACAATAAAATAATTTTGTTTCAATTAAACCCACGACAAGCCGTTTAACGTGCAAGCTTTATATCAACAAAATAGACTACAACATGCCTTTGAACTTCTTCATCTTTTAGTCCCTCACGCTCTCGGATTAGGATAAGTCTAAGATCAACTCATGATATTGCACTTGTCAGTTTATTTTTGTATACCTTGCACAGACGTGCGTTAAATAGTTTATTTTGAGTTATTGTGGTTTTTGCGGTATTGTGGCGTCTTAACGAATTTACAAAGTTGACGGCTGACGCGTTGATAATAATACACATTTGATCAAAAAGTATCGGGAATCGGGGGTATACGTATATCACGTATATCACAATACGTTTGCGGGAGTTGGAAAATAATATGATTAGCTATGAGTTTATTCAAATTAGTTATGCTCGAATCGGTTGTGCGTAGTTTATTAGGGACGAATATATCGGACGAGAAATTTTGCTTCACGAAATCGACAAAAATGTTGAAAAAGCCCAGGCGTATGAAACAGAATTAAGGGACGTTTTCAAGGAAAATCATGAAGTAATTCAAGGCTCTAATATCTCCACTCGAACATTAACTTTCAAGATTCAATAGGTAAATCTCAAAATTTCAAAACCAAAGTAGTCGTTGTGAAAGCTCGTTATTTAAATTTGAAAGAAACGGCATAGAGCGGCAAAATACCTTTTAAATACATGCACTACACCTTGTTTAAATTTTTTGATAACTAATCGGTTGCAATTTATGTCGTTTCCAAAACAAATCAATTTTCTTCAGTATTCGATAGGAAATCAATTAATGCGATCGATGAAGAATGTCATTGCTCAGACTTGGTCCGGGATGTTCCTTACCGTAAGAAAAGTAGCATTAAATTTTGGTCCCATTGAAAAAAATTGCAAGATAGAATTCAAAGCAAACCCAAAAAGTATTCTCACTATTGGCTTAAGGATAAGATCACTATAATAGCCTAAAAAAAGGAGGTTTATTCAAGGCAAGACAACAGAATAATAATATTGGCGAAGGTTCATAAGGTCAGCTTTTAGAACCAGGAAGGAGAAATTATATGGAAAGGTATTGAAAGAGAATGTGAAAAAAGAGCCATCCCCCACCCCCCACTCCTCAATTAAAAGGGTTACGTCTCTTTTGGTGCAAACGTGAAATTGAAAAACAAAAGTAAAGAAACCATTTAATCTTCATACCACACTGCTCTATAAATAAACAGGTAAGAACCCTATAATGGGCCACGGTCCACCATTAAATATCTTACAGCACCCTACAATTATTCACATATCGACTTTGCTAAAAAGAGCATTATATGGCAAGTGTTCGAAAAGCTGGTCCGATCCAAACTATTTTCAATAGCGTTTGTCTCTGGTCCAAAACATTTTTCTGAATAATGAAGTTTTTTCTATATATTCTAGAAGGTCCCAAGCCTCTACTAAACGAAACCTAAAAATAAATTTTTTTTTTTGGAAAACTTACATTGATCTTACCCCCCAAGCCCTATGTGATGATAATTTAATCTACTTTAAAGAAGATCACAAAAGTCTAAAGGATTAGCTAGAGAAGTGTGATAATGAAAACAAAACTTGCTGTTGTCGAGATCTACACAATTGCTAAGAAATATTCGTTCGTGATATTTTGCTACAAATGATTAAAATTTTTCAAAATAATTAGCTAAACTTACTTCTATTTAGCTTTATATTAATATGAAAAGACATATCCTTTAGAAACTTTTTTTAGAGACTTTTTTTTATTACTCGTCACAAAATATATTAAATACATATATGAGAGGAAAGTACAAAAATTTTGTATTTAGCATGTGTTTGTGTTTTTATTACGTTTTCATGTGTATAATAATAAATGCTTTCTCGTAAAACATTTGCGATTCACATCACATACAAAAGTTAACGGCTTGACTTTGATAAAAAGAAACGAAAAAAAAGGTAAAAACAACAAATGCGAAAAAATAACAATCGACCACTAAGTACCGTACATCACTTCACTTCATCAAATACACACATTTGTTTATTCTATTTTACATGGCACACTTTCCAACGGAAAGCTTTTATTGAGGTGGATTCAAAAAGTGAACTTGACAAAATTAATTTTCCTATTAAAAATCGTATTACTCTTCACTCATATTAATTGGAAAGAACTACAAATAAGGCTTTGTAGACATATGCAGCCTTCATGAGAATCTTTATATAGGACTGGGTCTAAGAAGTAGACTTGTGTGGGCCAAATTTGTTGAAATTCGTTTTTATGACAAATTAAACATATTAAGAATAAAGAATTTTTGGAGATATTTTGCAAGCCGCCGTTTTTTCATACAAAAACTTTTGCGAAAAAAGACGGAATGACCATAGAAATGATTCACTTTAACCCATGTTCAGAGGGGCTTTTGACGCCAAGCCATAACTAGTCCCTTGAAAATTCAAAATCACCAAAATACATGGATTGACATAAGACAGACAGACACATGGATGAAGGGACAGACAGGTATCTTAACAGGAAAGATTAGATCGATTCAGAACATACACTTGAATCGATCCGTATAATAAAATATGTTTCTAATTTAAGCCCTTCTGGCTGTTGCATACATTCGTATAAACTTAATACACTAAAGAACTATGCAGTGTGCCGTAAGTGATGTCGGCTATAAAACGAAAGGTTTGAGTATGGCCATGTTTGTGGAAGTGCAAATATGATAATGAGATTGTTCCTACAACTTCTTCTTCTCTTTCCTTCGCAATGCCACCTCTTTCTCTGAGTTTCTATGCTTTTTTTCTCTACGTCTTTAATACATTTATTCATGAGCCAGTGAATACGGTTGCGTAAGCAAGCGATCTCTATTTGAATGTTTGCTAAAATATGCTTAACGTAAATAGCAGTAGACGCACTCACATATGCACAAATTTAATTTTTATTGTGTGTATGTTCGTTCCCTTTGTAGATATGAAGTACATTTGTATGTTTATTAAAGAAAAGAACTGAATGAAAATCATAATAATAATAATAATAATAATAATAATAAAAATGTGCTCGTTTCATTTGCAAGCGTTTATTTGCCGTATGATAATGATATTCGAATAACAGGATAAGAAGAGAAAATGAAAAAAATTGTTGCTTTCCTTTTTTTTTTTGAATATTTTGCTATGATTTACATTTTATTAAATCAACATAGGATTTTTGTTTGCTTTCACCTTAGAAACGAATCCTTGCAGCTTAGATTCGTACCTAACTAAGATGCGTTGGTGCAATCTAATCATCATCACAAACTCAAATTCTATATCGTATATAAACACCAAATCGCATGCTTTAGTATATCAAAGAGTAAGTGTTGATATGATGTTGAGGTGATAGTTTGCATAACTTTAATTAAGGCATCATTAAATATACATTCAAGGTATGATGCAAAGTAATTTCCGTTTCTCTCTATCTCTCTGTAGAAATTTATGCACAAATTTCGTTATTTAACGCATTTCATCACACACTTGTTTGCTTAATTTAACTCTACATTATTCTTATTATACGTTCTCTCTCTCTCTCTCTCTCTCTCTCTATCTCTCTCTCACTCTACCTATCTCTCGAATTGTTAAGTAATCTTCATCTGTGTGGCTTATGTATATATGCAAATTCGTTCATTCGTTCGTATGCCTAGCTATGCCTTCATATTTGCATAGAAAATTTCCTTTAGTTTTTTACATTTTTGATTTTCGTAAATTTAATCGGATCTAAGCCAAAGTAATTTACATTAACACTATTATCTAATATCAACAACATATGCCAATTTTCTTAAATCAATGACTTAATCCTTAAGATATATGCTACAGAGATCACTATGTTACTTAACTCATTGTATTAACAAATGCGACAGAAATAAGGCTTAAGCTTTTTTAGGTAAGAGAAATTTTAAATTATTTAAGAAATTTTTATAAAATTTTAAGCCCATCCGTATATAAGCTTACACGGCATCCACTTTGCCGTGCATTATGCATGTATGTATAAATTGAACAGATGTCATTCACAGTTGTTTCTTCCGCTATGCATATAGGTCAAGCGTATCGAATGCCACGCATTAAATGAAAGCGGAATTTATCAAGAGAATATCTGTAAAGATCTGTGACTTATACATATTTCCATTAATATAAGATTTAATTATATTTTAAACATGACAAAGAAAGAAAGATGCATTTCCACTTTCCATTTTCTTCATGCACAAGCAAGAATACATCGTAGATTGATAAAAATTTTAATGGAAAGAGACCACAGGCGAAAGCGTATGTCGAAAGTGTTTTGAAGCTGCTCGGGTTGGACACTACGAATGTGCTTTATTCGAATTAAAACGGCGTTAAACGATATCAGGCGTCAGAGTGAAGTATTACCAAGTTCTTAATTATTACACACTATGTGTATTTACTTATTTTGAAATATTATTAACAATCCGTACAATTTGTGTTTTTAGCAAAAAAGTTTCTTCCGATATTTTTGTCATACAGATTCTGTGCAGTCTATTTATTTTTGATCATTATCAAATCCTGATTGTCCTTCGGTGCGCCTGTCCTTCTATGAACCTGTCGACCTGTCCGTCAGTGCGCATCTGTCCGTCTATCCGTCTGCTTGTCCATCTCCCGGCTGCAAAAATGAAGATTTTAAAATCACTCGAACCTAGATTGGTGAAAGAACCCTAGCACATTACAACATTAACTGACCGTGCCTCTACTTTCGAAAGCCGGAAAAAAACTGGGGTTTTCCTCTTTGCCTATACACTAGAAGTACAACGATAAAAATTTTCACTTATATTCTATCAATGATCGTAATGCCCACAACAACGCACAGATGGAGTACCGAAATTCCCTTTTTTTTTCCCTTAAGATAAATGCGGGAAGTGGCGCCATCGGAAGCTAGATATAGTTTCCTTACTTCTTATTATTTAAAAACAATAGTTTGTTTCACTTTTAAATAATAATTTGTTTCTTAGAACTAACTGGTAGTCAATATACTGAATATATGATGACATTTACGAAAATTCACACTTGACGGTATCATCTCATGAAAATTTACCTTTTTTGTTACCTAGTTACGCATAGACACTGTACTCGTAACATTAACATAACATTTTCTACTAACAAAACACCTAAGATTTACTTTATATAACTCACTTATGCAAACATTTTCACTCATATTCAACAAAATTGCACAACGCTTCACCTTTCAGATGTTATTGTACGCTCCACAAAAAGTACGGAATATTATCCCGGATAGTCGGGATTTACATATTTTGCGTTATTTAAAGTGTGAAGCAAAATATTTACCCGAATGCTTAATCGAATCATCGCAGCCTTTTTATCACCTTTTCTCCTTTTCTTTGCACATATTTCGGGCCTTAGGTGAGATAGTAACAAATTTAGAAAACCTCTGGAAAATGATGGAGAATTTTGTGTTTGTAAATGACTCGAATAAATTTGCCGAAATGAAGTAAATAATAATAGATACGAGGTAGTTCTTCAATTATTTCATAGATTCAATTTGGCAACCTTGCGCGCACATTGTAGTCGCGTTTTCATTCTTTGTCAGAAATATTTCATTTTCTTAGTGAATCTCTTAGCGTTCTTGCTTTAGTCGTGTCTTAAGTATAAAAATCTTTAAAAAAATAAATTGTAATGTAATTTATTTGAAAAATTGTTTTGTGCAATCAACAATTGGAGCTCTTGGTAAAAGTCTCCCTTTTTTTTATTTGTTAATCTCTGTTTACAGTTTGTTTCGCTTTCGCTCTATACTTACAGTGGCAACGAAAGTGAGAAGTTTGGTTTAATTTGCTGACAATTTTTGTGTCGTGGAATCTTTTAGTTTCTTTGCTCTTTTTGTTCTTCATAATCCCCTTCTGTCGTCTTTCATTGGACATGGATTGTTTATATACACCATGTCGTGTGAAAACAGTCCTAGAATCTAAACGATTCACCTTGTGCTGGCTCTCTGCTGGTGTGCTGGTCTTAATGGCCGTGCTGCAGATGCAGTCCTTTATCCCTTAAAAGTATTGCGATGGCCATGTCTTGACTGTAGGAAGCGGGACATAGATTTCTACAAACTCTTCACGGAGACGAGAAATACTTTTCCAGATTTGAGCAAAAATCTCCTTGTGGGAGAAGTTTGGAATAATTAAGACTAGGTTTGACGAATGTCGTTATATTGAGCACTTGTCTTCTTCCCCAGGTAGCAAACTCGTAGCGTAGCGTGTGTTACATCACCTCTGAGCTCTCCTAAGTCAGATTCGTTGGTACAAGTTAGCGTTTCCTCAATGTCTACAAAGAACGATAGTATTTCTGCTATCGTTGAGCCGGTCGGTAACAAAAAATTTACAAATAAGCCGGGAAGTTCTTCGGGTTTGAACTATGCTGAAGTGGCAAGAGTATCTCTTGCCGGTGGCGTCACTCACTCTACTCAGGCATCATCGCCGAAAACTAATAACGAGTATAATAAATCGTCCTCTCGCCATGGCTGTGCGAGTGTGAACGCTGGCCACCAAACTGGGCACGTCGCACAAACTGCTCGTGCAAGTGTGGTTACCACTTCTCCCCAAATCAAAACTCCCCAGCCGTGAACATTACTGTTCGTAGTAGATATAACATTTGCTTGACGGCAGTTCCTCCCAGAAAGGCAATATTTGTGCCAAGATTAGCACCTGATACATCCGCGGATAACATAAAAAGTTATCTGGCGGCGAAAGTCCCAACAGTCAATTTAAAGCGTGTTAGCATTTTTAAATTGGCTCCTTCTCAATCTAGAGCAATCTCGTCTTTTAAAATGCTAGTTCCGACGGAAAACATGGATATGTTGTTAAATAAATCATTGTGGCCAGTTGGATCCTTAGTTAAGGAATTTATCCCTCGAGATCGTCCCCGTAAAACTATTCCAGTAACCTTTTCCCAGGCTCATTATCTCTCATTTATCAAAACTCAGAAATTCGCTCTACTTTCCTTAATTCAGTGAGCATGGAGTTTTTCTGTTAGCCCTTGTTAGCCTGAAACTTGGTTAAAACCTGATCTACATTCGTCGGAACTTTTCCATAATTCGTTTCAGGTTTTCAGAAATGATTTACTGTATCGCAATGGTGGTGGTGTTTAATTTGCTATATCTGTGTCAGTCCCATTCAATTCAATAAAATTTCCCACTTCTCCTGACGTTGAATAAACGGTTATATGTAACCTGTTCCTATATTCCCTCAAATTCGGATTTCTCCATATATAAGAAACAGGCCGCCCTCATTTGCGAAGGGGCCAAGCAATCTAAACCTATTGATTTAGTCCCTGTGTTAGGTGACTTCAATTTGCCTCAAGTCACTTGGTGTTACAGTGATAGTTCTGACTGTTTGATTCCTACTTCAAATTCTGATAGAGGTATCGTGTTCTTTAATGAATTATTTGATCATAATTTAGTCCAATATAACCGTACCCCGAATTGCAATGATAGACTACTTGATCTTTGCTTTGCCAATTTCTCTGATATTAGTGTTAATAGTTGCCTACCTTTTAGTTTGCTGAGGATCCTTATCATCCTGCAATGTGTATTGCCTTTCTTTACAAGCATGACGATTCGTTGAACTTCTCCAACGTTCCAAACTCAACTCTTTCAAATAAATATTATGATTTTCATAAAATCAATATTTCAACGCTAAAATCTCATCTTACAAATATTAAGCTTGGTTTCGCAGTTGGAAGTATTGATAGCCTACTGTCATTGTTCTACAATATATTAGACCTAGCTATTTCTGCATCCGTTCCGATCAAGCCGCCCCGTCTTCGAAGCAAGCGTTCCCCGTTGTTTAATAAGACAATTAGATATTACAAGAATAGGAAAAACCAGCTTTTCAAGAAATTTTCGAAATGTGGCTCTTCTTTC
This sequence comes from Glossina morsitans morsitans, assembly GCA_001077435.1. Classification (NCBI taxonomy): domain Eukaryota; kingdom Metazoa; phylum Arthropoda; class Insecta; order Diptera; family Glossinidae; genus Glossina; species Glossina morsitans. Next base: position 173,346 of record CCAG010007007.1, on the reverse strand, counting down.
GATTATTTCGCTTACTCAGCGACAAGGCATAGACTTAATGCCCTCAACCACCAACGTTATTCCTCTCTGTTTGCTAATCCTAAATACTTTTTTAAGTTTGTTAACTCCAAGAGAAAAATTTCCATAAATCCCTCGCATGTTTCTTTTAATGGCTCTGAGTCCTCGGATGACATTGAAAGCTCAAATCTCTTTGCTGAATACTTTCGACAAAACTTTTCGACTACTAATTCCGACTTATCGGCGAACTGTCCATATCCGATAACTAATTTGATTTCAATTCCTAATTTGGTTAATTCTGAAAATGACGTTTTTGAAGGGTTGGGTTCTCTAAGATACGTAGATTCAATTGAATCTGTTCAAAAGCAATTCTTTCTGTTTGCCTTTAGGAAATGGGGTTGGGATCCGATTGGCTCTCTTCCCCCCTATGAAACTAGGTTGCATCTGTTATTCTTACCGTCTCTTGAGAAACGTACATTTGTTCTTCGCATTTTCTTCTTCATCAAAGTTATGAATGGCACTATTGACTCGTCCGCATTATTTGATGAGTTAAACTTTAATGTGCCTAACCACTTCTCTAGGCGCTTTGTCTTGACTAAGCTGAGCCAATGTAAATACAATTATGAGCTGTTTAACCCGCTCAAAGTTGTTTACAGAAATCTAAATGATGTCTATCACTTATTCTCATTATCGGACTCTTTAAAGTCCATTAAAGCAACTTTGCTTAGTATGCGCGATCTACCTTTGTCGTACTTAAACTAACTTGCATTCGTAATGTCTCATTTTTTTTTTGATTTATTTTGTTTGAAATTTACACGGAGTTGTTTAACGTGTCGGTTGCCAAGCTTATGCATGTTTGCAATGGTTTAGGGGTTCACTTGCAACCTGGATATGTTCTTGTTGCGGGTGTGCTTCTGTGCGTACATGCCTTTTTTTCCTTAATTAATTTTTTCTTGTTTTTTCCTTTTTATTTATTTATAATGAATTATTAAATTTTAAGTTGCTTTGTTTTTGTTTGTTTTTTATTCTTCTTTTCTCATATCTTCTTCATATTGTGTACTAGTTTTCAAACAATTAGTATAAGATTTTCTCTTAAGTTTCACTTGATTTCGACTGCTAATTTTGTACAGTTGAATATCATGTATAAGTAGGTGAATAAAAACAAAAATATAAATTCCTTTATAGATTTTGTGTCAAGGTTTTTTTCAAAATTTTAAACTTCTCTCAATATTTTTAATAATTTAAAATGTTATACGTTAGAAAAATCATAACATAAAGTACTCGGGCAATAATTAAGAAGAACAAGAAAATTGTAATCGAATCTCCGATACTCAACCCCACTACCCTAAAGAGACTAAAGACAAGGGAAAAACTCAATTTCTATACCCTATAATATTGGGTGAAAGTGGAATCCTTTTTACAATAAATACAGAAATTTGTACCACGTATCTGTTTACGAATAACGAGGAAAAAGCAAGGAAAAAAAGATGTCCTTAGTTTTTGTTTCTGGTTATTAAGATTCTCAAATTTGGTTGAACCATCAAAGGTATGCATGGTCTGGCGTTGTTGTGATGGAAGAGAACGTCTGTTCTACTGTGAAACTATAGCCGACGTTTTTCAATTAATTGCCGCGAATTTATTGATGACAGTGGACACTTTCTGCAGTAATCCCTGCTTGCGTATAGCTTAACTTTATCGGGAGTCAACTTAGATTTCAAGTCGTCACCTCTCTTTGACCATGTTGATATTTTTCGGACGACATCCTATCCTTTTTTAACGCACAGTAATGATTTGGTTCAAAAATATGCCGATTTCGTCGTGCTTATAAAAAGTCGATCAATCATTGGCCGCATTCATGCCGCATTCATGCCGCATCCAAACATCAAAGTTCTTTGTGTGTCCAACGTTATGAAAATAGTCTAAAACTGCTTTGCGATAAATATTTAATTCCTTGGCCATATCAGGGCTATATGCGTGCATCTATTTCCGTGACTTTTTCTGCAAGAGTGTTGCGAGCAAACCACATGCATGCTCTTGCATTAGATAGCTGATGTTAATTACAAGCTTCATAAATATTTCCCAGTTCTGCACAACCATTTTTACCCATTCTCGTAGAAAGCTACAAAATATGTCGAGTTATTTCAAAAATTAATGTTATTCTTACGTTAATACAACTTATGTCATTGTGTTAGTTTTTTGTAATTGTAAACCGACGTGTCAATATGACGAAATCTGATTGATTAGTGACGTCAAATAAACGATGCCACAAAGACACTCTGGTGACAAAACTTCCTCGACATTTAGCCCCCAGGCGAACGCATTTATTTATTTATTCATTTATGTGGTAATGTTTTCATATGATTACTTATATGACGGCTTTTTTTTACATCCATCACCGAAAGATGAATGGGATAATCATTTTGCTAAAACATGTGTAACATCCATAAGGTGTATATATATAGGTATATACTTCGTCAGCCTCACATTCTGAATTCATTTAAGCATGTCGGTCCGTCCGTCTGCCGGGCTTCGTGTCTGTCTACTTATTTGCCTGTAGCGAACGTGCTATTGGATTCAAAAATAGAGTTTAATTCATTTGCAGATGTTGTGAATAGTCAGTCGGTAAAGGCATAGCCCTAACCGATTGGGCACACACCCGCTAGATTGCTGCCATCACCTCCCTATTTCATTCTCTTTGCCCATTTGTTTTCGAGCGTCATCGCGTTAAGCGAAAAGGGAACGTCCCCTGAAAACAAAATATTGGCTTCGACAGGAATGCTGGAGTTCCTCCAAGCAGAGTGATATTGAAAACGGGTCAAATCGATCAGAAAACATGCCCACTGAGCAATCTTATCTAAGAGCATTGTTTTCAAAAGCAAATAAAATGGGTAGTTTGCCCATTACTCATAAAGCTCACCAATAAATATTTGTGTATTCTGTTTTAATATAAAAGCGAAAGGTATAGAATATTCGCTCATAACCGAATATAAATGTCTTACTGTTTTTTTTTTTTAACAACACTGAAGGTGAACTCTTGGCGGTTTCAACTACAACTTTTTTTCATTACCAAAATCGCAGAGCATTCATAGTAACAGTCAATAAAATAGCGCAATCAGTGACGGCTAGCGTCCAAATTTCTCCGCGGAATATTGTCATTATCCTGCTACGGAAAAAAAATGCAGTAGTAGTGGCGTTTTTGTCGCACTCTATATAGCCGCATATTATAATAACGAATGCAACGATGCAGAATTTATACTGAATTAGTGTTTCTAACTTGATTTCGCTTTCGCCAAACGTATGATTCCTTTTATTTCTAAAACAGTAATAAGTGAAAATAGTGCAAAAAAAATTATTCAATTTTTTCAATAAAAAAAATAAATTTACTAAATAAGTTTCTAATATGCATATTTCTTATTTATTTACTTTTTTTTCTTTTAAAAATTTTTTTAGTGAGGCAAAATTTTCTTCGCATTATTCTTGCTTTCTTCTCATAGGTCTCTTCATAACTTCTATACATTTTCTTTGTTATTTGCCGCTCAGTCTTCTGTAATAATCCATGTTATTTGTGGGTATAAAGGCGTGATTGCTTTGATCCGTGAAGCAAAAGTTCGGCATCATTTGCGCAATTATATAGAAACAAAACTTATATTGGACTTGTTAAAGAATTACATATAGAATTACATATAGAGTGCGACGAAGACACCACTAATTTCATTAATATCTTACGGTCGTCTTTACACAATAACAAGAGCATTCTCTTTAGGCACCATATATGCTAAATGTGCATTGATTCCTGAATGACCCAATGGTTTTTAAAAGCTAGCTTCGAACTCTACCAATTGTTCGATTAAACAAAATTTTTGAAACGTTGATGTCGAACATTTTTTTTGCGTAGGAGGAGCCATAAACAAGTTCGCAAAGAGGTAGATACAATTTACATTCGCGTCTACCAACTGTAAGCTGCCGAGACACATGAGCTATTGCTTTCAATAAATAGGCCAGTGTTCAATTAGTCATCTGACAAGTGCTTAGTGTGGGCCACCTTTTATAAAAGTCCTAAAGTGAAAAAAGTGCTCATTCTTCATGTAATGCTTTGAGTATTGAAACAGGGCGATAGTACTAAGGAGCAGCTGAAAAAGTATGCAGTGCATTCAATGAGGATCTAATAAGCGATCGGATCTAGAACTTTTTTTCCGGAAAGACATTACTAAAGTAACTTTTAGGATCGTTCCAGCCATGAGGACAAGCTTTTATAGACAATATTAAAGGAAAATTTACTTCAATTAATAAGAGATATAATAGGAATGTTAAATACGTCACAATTCGCGGGTGAAATTAGCGAGCGTCAGCAAATTAAAAAAAAATATAAATTAATTGTGACTTCACCGAATACATTTTATTATTTTCTTCTATTGTTACTATCGCAAGCGAGTTTGTTTTAATAAGGTCGTACTTACGTATTTCGAGCTTTCGCATTATGTAAACGTGATAGTTGAAGAGAGTAAGAATATTTGCGCAACGGGTTTTTGAAGAAAAAATATCTTCTTTACGCACCCACTTTATCTACAAAACAAAAATAACAGTTGCAATGCTCTATAATTGTGGGCATCGCAGATTTTTCTCATTCTTTTATAAGCCGTGTAAGATTGACCACAAAATATATAAATTTTTGCAGTTGTAGTTCACGAGTAATGAACAAAATACTTATTTATTTATTTATTTTTTTTTGGTTTTCGTCAGTAGAGGTGTGCTTAGTTCATGCTATATTGTGGACGTGGTTGTTGAGTGGTCTATCTTCCAACTGGCATCTTCATTTTCTTGACTGTGGGATAAACAGATATACGTACGAAGATATGGGCAGACGCACAGACGAACATTCAGAACTCAGGTGAGGGTATTGATCAAGAATACATACACTTTGAAAGTTCTTTAAAGCTTCCTTCTAGATGTTCCAAACGCCTCGTCTGATTTCATATTCCCTTCGTTCGACTGTGGGTATAAAAGACTGCGTGTAGATAGACCTTCGTAAAAGAAACAGAAGTTCTTTCAGGCTGGCGAATTTCTTATAATTATTAACTACCTGATACGTCTATACCGTTCTGTGACCCATGCCGCCAAGTCTTTTAGACCAGTAATGAGCAAGTTTGATTATTTCTGCCCTGCAGCTTACCTCTCGGATATCTAATATATGGCTTTCATACTACATTACCGCTAGTTTTCTTACACGTATTCTGCCGTACATAGGTTGCCAATCAAACGCACATTCCACAATATGTAAATTTGAATTTTCTGCTTAGCAAACGCCTCAAAGTCTGGTTGCAGATTAAAGCATTAACTTGGACTCCAACGAAGGATACCTTGCTTCAAACACGATTTTTTGTCTAAATAATATCTCACCAACAGTGATCTTTCGTGTCGTACCTGTCGTCTTTATTTTCAAGTCAAACGTTCATTTTAAACACTACTCCCTTTCTCCATCCTTCTCTGCCTATACAGCTTCCCGATAACTACCGTGCCCGCCCCTGAATAACTGGTCATAGAAAAAAACATTGACTTTGAGATAATTGTCATTATTGTTATTACGGTACATATTGTGGTGTTTTAAACTGTTAGTTAGCGGTTAGTAGTCTCTGGACATTTTGGAGGATTAGTTAAATGGAAAGGTATGGTAAAAGCTCTTGTTTGTGAATATTTTATTTGTATGTTGAAATTCTTGCAATATTTTTAGATGAAATATTTATAAAAAATGTTGAAAAAATAAATAAAATTAATTTCAAATTCAAGCTAACATCGTTAACATGATACTTTGTGCTTCTGTTTTGTTTTGTATGAACTGAAAGACTTTTGACCAAAGCGCAATAATTAGCTTATTACTATTGTTATACTTGTATGTACGTACACCTTTTGTCAAATATTACATAGATATATATATATATATATACATAATATTGTAAGACTTTCAATTATTTATTACTCTACCAAATCCAATAACCAAACATAACCAGCAAAAGAAGAAGAAAAAGAAAAGTAAACAAAATATTTGGATTTAACATAAACTCTTTAAAATTTTACATTTCAAGATAATTACAATCAGGTTGCTGCCAGAGAAATGAGGTTGAACTTATTTTACCCCCGAATAGAATCCGTTTAGAAAAGGGTAAGTGAGTTCGTCACGCAAATTTACCCATCTTCCAGGAAATTAATTAAATTCGTTGCTCCACTGCGATGCACAGCAGTTGGCCTGGCAAGGTAGAGTACGCACATTTTTCTAAACTTCTTTCTTTTCCTCTTGTTAGTCATTAAATTAATTTTCGCAGCACGACTACGTGCCTGTGGTTTAATTACTTCGGCTGATTCAAACAAGATACATGCAAAATTTTAAGAAATCTAAGTTTAAGGAAGAAATCAGTTTAATTGCGCTTTTCATCGCTTCATTTTTCTCATTGTCAAGACTCTAATACTTGAAGTTGCAGCATCAAAACATAAACAAAGCGTGCATCACTACAAACCTCACTAACATCAAGTACCAAGTAAAGTTGAAGGATTGCGTTCATCCTCAACTTAAGAATTGATTGTAAGAGAAATTATAGTCTTTTTTTATGCTCTGCAATCACGCAGAGAATGGATTTTAGTAATTAAAACACATTCCTAACCAAAATTTCATCTTATATGTAGGAAATTATATTTATAAGACCCGCACAAGATCTAGAAACATGTAACAAAGCTATTAAAAAACAATAAAATTATCTCCCTCTCTTCTTTTCCATCCTAGTTCTGGCGTTACGAAGATCCTATATGTACAAGTATATATGTATGTTTATATAAATATATATACGAATATAAACGTGCACTTAATATGAAATATATAGATTTGCATGAAATGTCATATATAGATACATATATATAACTCAATTTTATTGATCGAGCCAGAAATAGATATATCTTAAGCGAACTTCATATATGCAAAATAGCCGAGAACTTCTAGGAAGATGAAAAGAGAGAGACTAACGGAGTTAACAAATGAAAAATGACTCGTTATATACGCAGCCGAATGATTAGCTAAACGTCTGTACAAATGGAAATACTGGCAAGTACGCAAATTCGCAAAGACAGTTCGGAAAATGTGCCGGCCTGTTGGGGGAAAATAGACAAATGAATGCGAATGATAAGAAGAAGCGCAAGTCAACTGGCAGGGATAGAATCGGGCAGGTAGAATCAATGTTGCCCCATGCAACTCGAGCATTGCCTGCTTTTACGTCAATTATTCAGAGGTTGTCACAGCCGGCACTGGATCGACCACTATTGAAGACCAAAAGGTCAAAACCAAAAATACCCAATTTCGTCAAACATTCTTCCATGGAAAGTGACTCGCTTATAAAAATACGACCGTTAGCAGATTTAGTCTTCCCTAGGAGACAAATACAAACAAAAATAATCGCATAGAATATCTATGAAATTCTCAGAGTAACGCCTGCAAGAACGCCGAGCACATCGAAATAAGCTGGGAAATTTTCGGCAAGCTTTTTTCATGCATACAAAGGAGACTTCAATGTTCGCAAGAAGAGCGAAAGAGAACGGAAATTGCGAAAAGGCCGAGACATAACTCTAGAGAAGTGCCTTCGATCTTATTGTTGTGCACCTAGGTATTCTGATATATAGCTCGGCTGGAAAATTTCTGTTTTCTTTGACAAGAAGGGATAAAGAATTGGGAGACAGATAAAAAAGCAAAGAGCCCCGTGCGAACAAGTGGATTGACAAATATGGAATCTCGAACTAACCAAGAATCTCTATATATATTTTATCGGATCTGTAATTCATAATTCCTGATCATGATAAAGCCGTTTAAGTAATCGCTAATTCATTATAATTCAGTATTCATTTTTTAGACCCCTTCCATATATCCCTGTAACGAAGCGTGTTTTGAATGCAAATCTAAGCTGATAACACGTATTTATGAATGCATTAAATCATGTCTGCTTACATTGGTATCAGTGTCAGTGTAAACATGTTTTAGAGTCATATAAAACACTCCTATGCTTTCATATGAAATATCTATGAACTTATCGAAGCGAAGCAATGATATCGAATACAATCCATAACAACACGAATACATACAGAAGCATATGTATATATGCTTTGGAACATGCTTTTGGGCGAATATTAAATATTTATGAGATTCCAAGTAGGCAAACACTTATGTAGGTTATCAATTGACTTGTAGGAACGAACGTACTCACGCATACGCACCTACACACATGCTTATGTATTTATTGATATACAATGAATACAAGTTACAGATCAATAACTTTTTCGTACAAAATTCCCTTTGATTTACGAGTAAGTACAGTCTCGGCCAAAAGTATTAGCCATCCCTATAAAAAATTTCCAACTCGTCAAATGTAATAAAACAAACTTATCTGCTAAACAATATTCCAACCGGTTTAAATTATTCCAATGTTGATTTAAACAATAGCTAATGTATTTTGGGGGGTCATAAAATAACAGGTACACAATACCTAGAACCTGAGATTTTTTGAAAAATATTTTAATTTTTTTCCATAGCATCGAAAAGCTTGTATGTGTTCTTTTATTTGTGAAGTTAAAGAGAAAAAAGTGAACTTTGTATAGAAAAACGGATCAAATTCCAGATTCTGCACGAAGAAGACAAGTAAACGTAGCGATCGCTAAATTAATGAAATGTGTTCGGTTTGAGGTGCAATCTGTCATTAAAAAGTTCGCGGACAATGATTCTCACAAAAACGGAGTGAAAACTGGTAGATAACGCGCTGCTATTGAGCGCCAGATAAGAGAATTTATTCGAGAATCACTCAAGAATCGCAAAAAAAACTTCTTGTGAACTCGCTCCAGCGCTATCGGAAAACATTCGAAGTGATAGGAAGAAGACCCGCAGTATCTGGCTTAAAAGGCTGGTAAAGCTAGGAAAAAACCTCTGGCCTGGATACAACAAAAAGAACAGACCGACGATACCAACGTTATGTCGAAGAATTTGACGTCGGTCTATTTGTATGATGCGACGAATCCAACTTTGAGATGAGTTTTTATATCATCAGCATAACGCAACAACAACAATAACTAGTTGTTTAATTTACTTTTGTATGAAATACAACCAACCTAGCATTGAGTGTTTTTTTAAATATTTTTTTTTGCTGTTCGGAAAGCCGGGTATGAGGTGACTTGGAGGCGAAGAAAACTACTCAGATTGTGTGGTATCTGCGGCCAAACGCGAAAGCGGCAGCGTTACAGTTTGGGGCTACATGGTTGCCGAAAGGGATGGTGAAAGTTTCGCTAGCGATCGCCCCATGATCAGTCAATACGTACGTCAATATGCTAGAAACTGTCTTGTTGCCGTCGTTGATCCGCATTTTTTGATGACACTAACATAGACGACATCAAATTCCAGTAAGATAATGCTCCAAGCCATAAATCGGCGACCACTATGCGTTGGTTTAGAGCTAACAATATCGAGCATCTTTGGAGTATATTGAAGAGCGAGATGCGAGAGTACAACAAAAGTGACGTTGAACAACGTTAGAGATGTCATTACTGCAGCTGAGTGCACGAGACTTGTACGCAGCATACCCCAAAGCACCGCCGCAGTGACTAAAGTAAAGGGTGGATCCAGTGAACATTAGTTAAAATTTCACTTTTTAATCCACATATGAATATAGATAATAAAACTAATTTTATTTTTCATCTTGAATGTGCGTAGTGCAGTAAATTCTAGAGTGGCTAATATCTTCGGCCGAGACTGTATATGCAATGCAAAGGTACACATAATAATCAATTGAACGTGCACGCACTCACTTTAGTTAATAATGCTGTTAAACATTCATTAAATTGCTTTAGCAAATTTCGTTACATAAACTTTTGAAAATTTCCTGTATTTCCGGTATTCAGCTTATATTAACCATTTATGGAAACACGCAAAAAGCTGAAATGTTTTATTATATAGTACAGTAGTATTAATTGATAACATGCCATGGAAGTGCCTTTTATGATACGATATGATGTTTGACTTGCAAGAAATATTTCAAATTCCCGCTTTAATATACGTGATAAGTAACTTTGGTGATTCGCTTCATAACAACTATATATATATAGAATACGATGTAACAATTAATTCAAAAGCAAATCAAGCAAAAACTTGTTTCCAATAAAGGGTTAACATAAGATGCTATCGTGTGTTATATGACTGAGAGCACCCTATGTTCGAATTTTCATAATCCGAGTTATGAAACTGTAATATCACAAGCATTAAGGAGTTTCTTACAATAGTAGTTACACATACAAACGAATATAGAAGAGCAACAAGGAAAACCGTTACAATGTGTCTGGGCCCACCATTAAACAGCCTTCACCACTTGGGGTTGATACGGTTAGTCATATAACGACTTTTCAAAATGACGCGTTATATAACAAGTGGTCGAAAAAGTGGTTCGATCGAAACCATTCTCAATAGCGTTCGTCCTTGGGCCAAAACAGGTCACTACAACATATCTATATAGAAAACGAGACGGGCAGAGAAACAGGCAAGTTTAGATTGTTCCAAAAGCTTATCGGTGGATCGATCAGTATAATAAAAGGTGGCGGTATCTCACCTCATCCACACTTAACTTAATTCCCCCTTGTATCACAAGCGAACCCAGATCACGAAATTAAAACATTATAGTCGGGCAGGGACGATTCTTACACCCATTACGCTACCTTGATTAATATAAACCTATTCGCCTATTAAAATATCAAAGGTTACGCCCAATGAGCATAACAGACTTACATTTCACGAGAACCCTCGTATGGAAGTTGGACCATAGAATGGACAAAGTAACATTTCGAAGTTTAACGCAATAAATTTGCGCGTCGAATCGCTATCCTGGACTAATTTTCGTTACAAAATGCCAAACATTAGACTTTATTGGAACATATATCTTTCCCGCATTCTACACCATTTGGGTTGAAGACTGTGAAAAAAAAGCTGTGCATATGTATATAACACTCAGAGGGACTTAAGCAAGGAGCGCCCTTTCAGTTTTTCCGATTGATCCAAAATCATTCGAATCTATCTAAATTAGTCCGTCGGTCCATCTGTCTGCCTAATGTCATTTCTCTATGCTTTTCTATTCAATCTATAGCGTTTAAGATTTTTTGGTGATATTTGATACTTTGATTAAATTGGAATACTTGGTTATGGCCACTTTTTTTGAACCCTTTGGTGAGTAACTTTTTCTCCGACGAGCAGTTATGGCGAAAGGTCTAATTTCTAATATTTCATGATTATATAATAATAATAAAATAATAATGATAATAAAATTTCACATAAAAAATGGCTGCAACAAATTTAGATCACGTAGGCCCATTTTCTGGATTCTATCCCACATAACGGCTCCCGTGTCCTTACAAAATGTAATTTTTCGTGCTTTATGACGAAAATCAATGCAGCAAATAAAATCTTTGAAAAGGTATTGAATTTTGCTGGATGCGTACCACGTCGATTTACATCCTTGACCCTCTCCCATTTGCGGGTTAGTAAAGATATAACAAGCAGTTTATCCCGATAATGCATTGAGAATTGTATTAAACAAAATGGTGAGGACGGTATTTAATGATCGACTTTGCCCGACCATAATGTTTTCGCTTGTTTCTATATTTAAGCGTTTTCATGGAACGGGAATTGCATCTACATTTTCTGCATATACTTACTAGACCTTTAAAATACGCTTCAGTTTCTGCAATGTTCCCACCGTTTGATCCAAACGCTTTTCGTTTGAATACGCTTTTGAGATTTATAAATAGGTAATAGCGTCTGACAGCTAGATTTGGTGTTCAAGATGGACGTGGCACCGATTCCAACGTCAATGCATGTAATAGTTCTAGTACGTATTCATAGAAAGATGGGAAAAAGAGAGAGAAAGCAGCTTTCTCACGCCAAAATTTGTCTTCAATGTAGTGAGCACCCCGCCTTTCGATATGTTTGACAGATGTCACCGAACTCCTGCAAATGCACTTTCCGATTATCGAGAATTATTTTTAAAACTGTTTTATTGTTTTCTAGTGCAGCCAACTCTTTTAAGTATCCACTGTGTTCACCAACATTGGCGTCCGCATAAATTTGCTTAAAATAAGTAAATTGTTTTCGACAAAGATGAGATGCTATAACACTTTTCAAGCCAATGCTTGTTATTTTTCTATAATTTTGGAAATAAGAAAAGTTACGTCACTAAAATCACTGCTATCCGTAAGCAAATTATCGAAATGGCGTGAAAAGAGTTTGAATTTTTCAAAAATAATACAAATTTTTTTTAATAGAAACAACAACGTGTACGTGTCAGAAACTGTACTAGAGAAGGTGTACTGTAATTGCCGTCAAATAGAGTCCGTCTTCAGTTACGTTACTCCGCCTATAGATATTTCGCCGAAAATATACTTAAAGCCCAACAATTCCAAGCTATTCAAGCTTGCAAACGATCTATACTTTAATGTCTTTACCGGCCACCAGTAGCCATTGCAGTCAATACTCGCTGTTGCTAAAACTCAGTCAGTGTGGTTTATGACTGATTGAAAGCGCGTGAGTTACGTCGGCACCCAACGTAGTTACGTCACACTCAACAGTACGACGAACGTAGCCAACACCGGATGTAGACGGATCTGAACCCATGTCATTTTTCATCTTTAGCATTCCCCAATCCCCCCTACTTCCATCCATATATGTAATCAACATTAGGAGTATGCATCTTTCAATAAATTTTCTCATGTGGAGAAAATCGAATAGAAAGGAAAATAATTATTGTATCTCTTTCGGTCAAAGAAGAGCGTAAGTTGTTCGTGAACTAGGTTTTTTTTAATTCATTGGTAGGCACACATTTCCAAAATAAATTTAAATGATATAAAATATGTAATATTCGGTTGGAGAATATTTTCCCAGTAATTTCTTATGCAGAACACTTTAACAGTCTATAACTTCTTCAATAAACTTCAAATAGATCGGTTCATTGCTGGTATGCCAGCAAAAATCATATCCAATTAGGTTTAGCGATTCCTTGCCACTTTTCAATTTCTTCACAGTTAATACATTCAAAATTAATGTAAATAGATTCTTAGCGAAAAAAAAAATTCAGACTGATCGATCGATTAATGTCCAAATAATATCCAAATTGTAGAAATAATCGATTCGTTATGGAATAAATGCTTTGAAATTCGATTTTAGTGCATATAAAAGTGTATCGATTACACAACAAACTATACATTAAAAAAAAAAAAAAAAAAATTACCTAAGCGTATTGAATCGATTGTACTCAAATTGGAATATATAATAATGGATATCGAAAATTTGAGAAATCTTCTTCAGCGATACATTTGAGATATTAACATATATCCTAATGTGATGGGACTAATGCAATATATTATTTCACTTATTATAGTTATGCAATGTAACGCAGCGGTAGGTCGATCTTAAGCGACAAGTGATTGAAATCACTTACTTCAAAGAGATTTTATGAACAAAATAAAACAAATCGCTTAATTTCTCAAACAAACCTAATAAAGAGATAATGGATAAAGGACTATTTTCTCGAACTTCTTTTACACAACTGAAAGTCTTCATCTTTTCTTTTTAATAAATAATTAAAGAAAATATCGGGAGGCAGGACATCTTTCGCAGTCTATTTGCTTAACAACAAACATTTTGCCTAAATCTTAGCAACACCCAGAAGAAAGCATCTAAAGCCCCAACAAATATATATACGCCAAATTCTGAAACGATTTGAGCATGTCCGTCTGTCCCACTGTGGTAAACAATCTTCCACTCGTATAAATGAAAATATCGCCTTCATAATTGCAAAAATGTTGAAAACGGCCCAAACCAGTCATAGGACACGCCTACAATGCAACATAAACTGGGAGAACATTTGTTTTCCTTGTTTTTTGCTCGTTACGTTAAGGACAACATTTACTTTACAAAAATGGAAAACTTCAGGCACTTCCATCCGTGTCTAATAGACTGTGGAAAATTCGTTTTGTTTCTTTTAGCCTTTTTAAAACAACCGTGGAGGTTACGAAAAATTCGGTTACAGACAAATATAAGTATATTCTTTTTTATGTAAAAGATACCCTTAGCCATAGACCTAGAGATAGCGGCTTCACATATAAAAAAAAATTAAGTGAGCTCCTGCCACCAGGGGTTCTCATGGCTTAGACTATAACCATTTTGATAAAGATTACGCAGCTTAAGGCCACCCTTGTATTGAGATTGTCAATACTTCTTGGATTTTCATCCGAGTTTTAAGCGGCACGTTATATAACATAGACCTATTGAACACATGTGATTCGCGGACTTCCATAATAGTTGACTACATAGAAAACATGTTTATTATATATGCAATACTTTTCATGACTGAGCTTCCATCACCGGGATTAGGTGCACGGACAGTGGTGCGTAAATGGCTTAACGTGGGCCTGTTTGGCGGCGCTTTAATTCATTTTATAAAGCTTTTAGCAATGCTTTACACAATCACAGTCACTTTTGCGTTTGGATCTTCCATAGGATCCCGGATAACCTAACCCTATCCCTTTCCAAGATATACGCGTCAGCAAAACACATCTGATGTGGAATGCTACCGCACGAATTATAAAATTCTTCTCAGCTAGTTTTGTTTGGCCTTCATAGCAGAACGCGTGCAGGGGAAAAAGTGCTCTCTTATAAAGAAAACAATACTTATTCCATTGTATTTCCTAGCAATCTATTGGGAAAGCGTATCGCCAGATTATAAATAGGTTAAATTCTTCTCAGTTTAAAATGTTTTGATCACCATCCAAGGATCACCACGAGAAGGTGAGACTTACTGTGCGAACAAACAGAACTGAACGACTCCGAATTTTTCGAGTTAAAGGGATTTTTCAGTTTTTCTAAATTGAAACGATTCAGACAGTTGTGACAGTCTGCCAGTACGTCCCGTCCCTTTTGATGTTTTTTTATGTATTTTTGCATTAAACCTGTAGATTTCCGAGTTGCTTCGGATCAATTTTATGATCTGTCATCATGTAAGGATGTATTTTAAAAATGCCTTTATGCGGAAAAATTAACCATTGGTCGCATTTGATCACCATTACCAATAAGAAACGTGAAAAATAATATTATGGTACACTAATGTATCGCACATCCTTTTGGTAATCAGCCAAAAGTATTGCAGCCTACTTAGGAAGTTTTGATGCACCCACTATATAGCCGGGATCCTGCCCCAATCGGCTACGACTTCTTTCGATCTCCGCTAAATTAGTTAATAATGTAAAGCTGACTTTACAAGATATATATGAAATTGACTCGGCTAAGTGTTTTGATCAAAAATTTCCGAAGCTCTGCAGCAGTGGCATCACGTGTAATAATTAACGATTTAAATAAATTTTAAATGAAAGGTAATAGTAGATACGCTGCATGTTTGTCCTCTTATCAAGCTTTCTTAAAGTTGATGATTGGCCAAGAAGTATGTAATAGTTTATAATGGGTTTAAATGGTCCTAAGCAAACATATGAAACCATTGGAAACAGTAGCGAATGTAAATGAAATTCAATTATTTTGAACGCTTGAATTTAAATTAAATCTCTTTTTAAAATTGAAGCAAAACCAAAAAATTTGATACATTTAACGGTTCAAGTAATGCCATTATGTATATAAGGGCCGCGCTATTAAGCGCCTTCTCGCAAACAATTGCAAAAAAAAAAAAAGATGAGAGAAAATAGTCTTAAGACCGTTGCGGTCAGTGTGCTACTTATTATTTTATTTTTACATCCAAATGATTGCATGCCTGGTACGTATTTCAATTAACTGGGTTCACCGGTCAGAAATTTATATACTATCGTAAATATAGACGATGAGGAAACGACCACTCCTCCAGCCGACACCCTTGAGGATACTACTTCTACGCCTATTGAACCGGAAGCCGGTATGTGTTTTTAGTTATTGGATTACGTTAAACTTATTATATTATTGAACTTGTATCTCCTAGAAAATTCAGAAGAGGGAACAACCCTTCCTTCTGCCGACACCCTTGACGATACTACTCCTATGCCTGTTGAACCGGAAGCCGGTATGTGTTTGTAGTTATTGCATTATATTAAACTTATTATATTGTTGAACTTGTACCTCCTTAAAAATTCAGAAGTGGCCACAACCGTTACGCCCACGGAAGATATTAGTCCAAATGGTATGTATTCGTAATAATAGTACATACAGGTTGAGAGACTTACTTGCATTACATTACTTATGCCTATTTATTATTTTTATCTACAACCAAACATAGAGCATATGGATCATCCCCAACCGCCCGAAGGTATGTGTTTGTAGTTGTTGCATTATATTAAACTTATTATATTATTGAACTTGTACCTTCTAAAAAATTCAGAAGAAGCCACATCCGCTAAGCCCAAGGAACATGTCAAACCAAACCCAAACCAAAACCAACCAAAAGGTATGTATTCGTAATAATAGTACACATACACGTTGAGAGACTTACTTGCATTACATGACTTATGTCTATTTACCATTTTTATTTACCTGCAAACATAGAGCATAAGCATCAGCCCAAAGGTATGTGTGTATAGTTATTGCGTTATATTATACTTATTATATTATTGAACTTGTACCTCCTAAAAAATTCAGAAGAGGCCACATCCGCTAAGCCCAAGGAACATGTCAAACCAAAAGGTATGTATTCGTAATAATAGTACATACACGTTGAGAGACTTACTTGCATTACAAGATTTATGTCTATTTATTATTTTTATCTACCAGCAAACAAAAGGAGTATGCGGGATAGTCAGTCGTCCAAAGGTATGTAATTGTGCTCATTGCCTACTATTGCAAAATATTTATATATCTGCCAATAAATATAGGTGATATGGATAAGGATAAGGTAGCTTCACCGATCCTCTCAGAAGGTATGTTTTTGCGCTGATTGTCATTATGTACGTATATAAATACGAATTTTTTCTTTAAATAAATATAGGTGTAGACGCATTAACTGGTTTACTATCAGAGGAGTGGGAGCATCCCATCAGTGCTCCCACCGGTGAACATCACACGGGTATGTACTAGTGTTTATAAGATAATATTGGAAAATCTTATACTGTCTCAGCCAATAAATGTCCGATATGTTGCGTAATGGCTTTGAGCCGACTAATTACCTCTTGGAAAAATTATATTTGTCAATTTATTTATAACTGCCTTTTTACAACACCGTATGTCATCAGGACGAGGAAAACGAGATGGATCAGGAGAACAACCAGCACAACCACAAGACGGACAGCCTGCACCTGCACCAGTTGGGCCACCTGCAGTTATGTCACATCCACCTGCGCCAGTTGGGCCACCTGCAGTTGGACCACCTGCTGCTCAATTTCAGCCACCTCCCTTTCAGCCATCCGCAGTTGGGCCACCTGGATTTGGACAACCTCCTTTTCAGCCAAATGCAGTTGGGCCACCTGGATTTGGACAACCTCCTTTTCAGCCAAATGCAGTTGGACCACCTGGATTTGGACAACCTCCTTTTCAGCCAAATGCAGTTGGGCCACCTGGACTTGGACAACCTCCTTTTCAGCCAAATGCAGTTGGGCCACCTGGAGCTGGACAACCTCCTTCTCAGCCAAATGCAGTTGGGCCACCTGGAGCTGGACAACCTCCTTTTCAGCCAAATACAGTTGGGCCACCTGGAGCTGGACAACCTCCTTTCCAGCCAAATGCAGTTGGGCCACCTGGATTTGGGCAGCCTCCTGTTGGGCCACCAGGACTTATGCAATCTGCACCGCCACCAGGCGGTGCAAACTATCCTATGATGCCGCCACAGGGCAAGAGTGTTAACATATATCTTTAAGACAACAGACACAAGCTCCGTCCTTCGGTATACTTTAAATTCAATTTTTTACAAATATTTTCTAAAAGTAATTTGTTGCTATTTTAAGTCATTTTAAAATACTTTTTAAAAAAATTTTTAAAATACTTTATATTAGTGGTTTTAATCACAATGTTAAATAAAGATCGAGCTTGTTCTGATCACAGACGAATGTTAAATGTCAGTTATGAACATAATTCAAAAAATATGCGAATTTAATTATTTTTGTACTCTTTATAGAATTTAAGCGAACACCTGAATATACGATATGTTATACATTTCAAATGATACCCTTACTTATATATAAGGGATGGGTTACTAATATCTTGCAAATAGCTTCAAAAGGACCTTCGCAGCTATTTATTTTCACGCGAAACTAATAATAATTGGTTCACTCTCTGTATCGGTTGTTAATCGTAACATCTACATAGCCGCTTATATTTTGAATTTCGTAAAATTAATCGACGCATCACGATTATTTTATTCCGACCACCAACTAATGAATCGTTCGCATTTGTTGGCTTTAACGCTTCTATTTAAATCTTATAAGGATATAACTGTAAGTCGTTGTGCAAAGCACTCCAAACGCTGAACGCACTAATGGCTAAATCAAGGCAATGTTTTCTTCGCCACTAACACCTGTTACTTTATCCAGGCTTGGGTTACCATAAATATAGAGGCAGTTTCCTTTAATCTTCTCACAAACCTTTGGCACGTTTCAACGATATTGAATATCAGATATGCGGAAGAGTTTTATAAAAAGTTAGTATCTTAAAGTACATGCATCGCTCTTCATAATAAGTTTGTGAGTAATGTTCGATGCTTAAATTTGTGCATCATTGTAGCTATCAAATGGCGATATGACACTTAAAAAAACGGGAGCAGTCAGCAAAGTGTTGGAATTGATTGCTTTACAAAACCAGCCTGACCCATTCATTCATGTCTTTCTAGTATAAACAGCGTAGACATTGGTGTTTCCACCTTATAAGTTTCGGTTATTTACAAGTGATCGTTCAGTGTACATTAAGGTGCAAGGGGATGGATGTCAAGAAGCAGCATTTGCAGCACTGCATGTTATTTTATTTTAGTTTGCAGCTTAAAGACGATGAATGTTTGGTGGAATTGGAAAGGGATACCACAAACTTTTGGAATTTATTTACACACCTATTGTGCGTCTATTTCTCGGGTCCTCTTTCGAGTCACAAAAAAGTTCTCATTAAAAGTAAGCATAAATTTTTGATGTACTATGACGTAGACAGGTGTAAAATTACTTAATAATGGGTAATACATTTGATCACGATTATAATCTCTCAATGTATTTATCATCTTTGGCTTAATCAACTTAACAAATGTTTTTAAAAATTGTCCTTTCCTAAGGTACGAAAAGCTATGAGAAATAAATATTTTCTTACATTTCTTTGATAATTCAATTTGAAGTACATATAAAAACCAATTCTCTCAACAGAAGTATGCATGGTCGCAAGTTGGTAGCACAAGTTTAAATAAGTGATTGATAAGCTGACCGCAATTGCAATGTATTGGCATCGAATTTATATTGGTACGAATGTGCAAAGACAAGAGCTTAAGGGATACTCGGCAAAGAAAAAAAAAACCAAAAAACAAACAAAAACACATCATTTTTATCACAGGAAATTGAAAAACGCTTACGTATGCAAGGACTTTAATGAAAACTTTAAATCTCATTATAAAAGAAACGTAATTAAAACTTTATATTGATTTTATGTACATTTTGTATTAAAAATATTCGAAATTTTTTAACAAAAGTGTATTAAATAACTTTCTATATACGCTTCTCGCGATATACGCTTCTCTTCTATGCCTTTCGCAAGCGGACATCCGCAAATCCTTTATATAATTTTCTCTTAAACTTGTATATCGTAATATTTGTAATGACTGCGTTCCTTGTAAGTGTGAAAAGTTGTGTGTTCAAAATAAGTTCCTTCTAAATATCTGCTCGGCTCTTTTCGCCAAAATTACCGCTCCTTGATAGTCAAAGTGAATTCGGCAAGGAACGTCTCCAATGGATAAGAACAAATGAACTGTGAATGGAATTTCTTACAGTGCCACGATGTACTGAGGGCGAAGCATTCATATCAATTGTGTTTTATTTCAGAAAAGTTTTTACTTATATACATACTAGTTTTCTTACGCCAAACTAACTTACAATATTCGCAAAAATGCTGACTCTAGTGATATTATAGTGCACTTATAAATAAGCGGTAAAGAGCTTTACGGGTAATTTAACGCTTGCATTATTTCGCTTTCGATCAAACGCAAACGTCACTTGGTTTTGTTTCTCCTAACCTTTAAAGAACCGAACTGTTAATCACTGCTATGGAAATTGGAACGATTGGAACGAAATTGGAAGCATTCCTTAGAATATCTTCAACGGACTGAGACTCAGATGATTTATGTGATTTTTGATTAACAAAAGCATTTGTACCATTTATTTAGAAGCTTGAGGTTGTTGACAATGTTGTCTTTAGCTTTCCTTTGTCAACATCTTCCTTCTTTCTTCTTTTTCTTCATTCTTCAGAGCTTGTTGCCTCAACTGGAGTATCAAAATATTTCCTAACTTCCGCTAATCATAGAAAAACAATTATTTTAGATCGGAGGGAATATATTGTAATTTTAATATTTCTTCTTCTTCTTAACCTTTTAAGTTTATTTCAATATCTGCAATTTTCTTTAAAGCAAAAGGATGGTGGGTGCATGACTGTAACTAACAAAACATAAATCATTCAATTACATCAAACATTTTTCTATACTTCACGTAACGTAATTATCATTTCGCAAATTGGCAGCAACATTTAATAACCTGTGTCGAAATTCCGCAGAAAAAAAATATGTATACTTTCTTGCCTGTAAGAGTGAGACTAATATCCAAGAATAATTTGCTCTGCTCTTCGTAACGAGAGTATTATTTCATTTTAGCGTGGAGCAGAAAATGGGTTTTTATGTTTGCTTTCCCAAGAGATTGTCATCTTAAGTTTATGTTGCTGACATTGAGCTCGAGATAAGATTGATGGAATGTTTTCAATGTTTTTAGAAAACAATAGCCTTTTTTATTAATACACAATGACGTTATGGCACAGTGTACCGTAAACTTGGAAGTCAATCGGATTGAAACAGTAGCAGCAAACTATAATTATTTATAATTTCCATCGAAACAATCGTAATGACTGTTTTATAAATATTTTATACTATCTACGAAAGCATCTGAAGTATCGAGCTTTTCAACCAATCTAACAGACGTGTAGTCTTCATCTTAATCTTAAAGCTATCAAAACGTTATAGTGTTTTTGAAAGTGCTTCGAATTTGGTAGATACCTTATTGTAACAAACTGTAGTATGTTTAGCACAATCATTGTTATAACCATTTATTATTTATTATTATACTCGTCTGTCTGCATGTCCGTCTGTCCGTCCGATGTCTGTCCATGTATTTTTGTGTTCAAGCTACAGTTCACAATTTTCGATATGGTATGCAAAATTTCGCTAGGGTGAGAAAATTTTTTGAACCTCCTCTCATATATTCTTTACTACAAAAAACTACTACTACCTTATATGGTAAAGCAATACAGGGTTCAGTATTTCATGATAAAAATTGGTTAATAATAAATAGGCTAGATATTGATAGAAATCAACCAGGCCGGACGACGTAGGTCTACTTTTTGAATTCCACCACATATAAGGGTTCTCAGGAAATGTGAACCCCTATATGCCAAAAAGGCTAGTTGTTAATGTTTTGTAATGAAAATTTGTTCGCGGTGGTAATTTGACATAATAATTCAGTGGACCAAATTTGAACTACATGGGTCTATTTCTTGGACCGCGCTCCATATAAGATTTCTAATGAATAGTCAACTCTTCAGAAGAAAATCTAATGTTTAATATTCTATGACGATAGCTGGTCCGTATTAGGAATTTAGCAAACAAAGTAATGATAAGGACCACATAGGTCTACTTTTTAGACGTCAACTGAAACTGAAACTGAAAACAAATACAGTTTTTGGGAAGTAAGTTAAATTTGCTAAGTTAAATTTGCTAAGTTTGGATTACGCCCTATGAGGTTTCGAAGATCCTACGATATACCGGCTTTCAGGAAAAGTATGACTTTGAATGAAAATAGTGTGTAATTTTTGATATACTACCAAAAAGTGCGAATAATTGTACTAACTGGAATTGGTTTTAAGGTATTTGAAGGTCGGCCTTGCCCGACTATAATGTTCTTATATGTTCTAATTTTAAATAAAGACTCACTGACTTAAGAGAATTCTCAATATTTGAAAAATTTAAACACAGCAATAGTGGGACACGCCCAACTATTAATTGCCTCTCACCATTTCACTTAACACATTCATTCATTTTACGACTTCGCAACCTAAGCTGTTATATGAGAAGTGATAGAAAAGGTGGTCTGATTTGAACTGTTTTCCAGAGCGTATCTCCTTAGGCCAAAACATGGCTTTGCATCAAACTTCACCAATATATCTCAAAAATTACTGTCTCCAGATCGATTTTAAGAAGATAAGACAGACGGACGGATAGACAAGCTTCGATCGATTTAGCTAATGAATCTGAATCAATCGGTTTAATGAAAATTGCGTCCGGGTGTTGCATACGTCGGCAGAAACTTAATACATCCTTGTGAATGGCGTAGAGCATAAAAAACAAGAATTTTTTCACATCATTTTATAATTTTCCACTCATTTAACAAAGCGAAACTAAAAAGGAATTTTTGGGAAAGTTAGAAGCCTAACTATTGCAATCGTAAGCCTGAAATAAGTAAAAAAAAAGTTCATAAATAATAAAAAATAAATTAAGTACAATAAATAATAACAATATAATATAAACATTAATGTCCATATCTTATATAATATTACATGCTTTAATTAGTCAGAATTGCAATTGAAAGGTTATCATTAGCATATTCATTGCCTGCAGCGTTTTTTTACATTACTCCACTCTTTTCCGCTCATTTGGAAGAACGAGAATTAAAGAAATTTTCAGAAATGTTCGAACCTAATTATTGTAACCAAAAGTTGCGAGTTATGAAATATGAAGTGAATAAAAGAGTTATTATTAACCATATTCCAATTTGTGTGTAGAAAATACACGTTTATTGTACGAAAAGATTAACAAAAATATTTTATTCGAAGTATTTTGCCTATCGTTAGCTTTATATTTTTCACCACTGTCTAATAATTTGTGTATGCTCTACCACCCTAATCAATAAACGCGATTCTTCTTTACTCGGCCAATCATATGGATTGGCAGTAATCGGAAAAATTCGAGCCTGATGAGTAAGCCGTATATCCATGAGGCTTACATTTCCGAGTTAGAATTTTTGAAATATGAATGAATGAGTGGATGATATGTGAAAAGTCGAACTGTTCGCAGCGTTTTTATATTCACCCTTTCACCAGGCGTTAATAGGCCACATCCTTCTGGTCTGACCAAACGTAGAATATCATTATCTTGCTATAGCGATTCGATTTTACGTTCGACGCGCGGCTTTCTCCAAATTAGTCCATTTTTCATCTCAAGGAATAGCACAATGTATCGCCCATGAAAAAAATAATGCTGTCGGCAAATGCTCATTTTTAGGCACAAAACTCTACATGATGGACGCTATTACTTGCTATACTTTTATTGTTCCCCGTTGCAAAACCCTTGGCGGTACTTAACGAGAA
Organism: Glossina morsitans morsitans; assembly: GCA_001077435.1. Lineage (NCBI taxonomy): Eukaryota > Metazoa > Arthropoda > Insecta > Diptera > Glossinidae > Glossina > Glossina morsitans. The sequence continues at coordinate 149,735 of CCAG010007007.1, read as the reverse complement.
AATTGCGAAAATGACGCGGTTTTGCAGTAACTACCCTAACGATTAGGGCCATTCATAAATGAATTTCGGTTTGATATCTACATACCCGATATAACAAAAAAATACTATTATTATTAATTTACCCAGGCAAATAAATTCTAAGCCTAAACTTTTGAGCCCCTACTATCTATGGGTGAAAATTTGATCGCACTTGAAATTTGAGCCCACAACCATCGGGTTCTTAGTCAAGGTCCTTTGGCTATGCGGTCACTTTGGCGTATAACAAACAAACAAATCACGTTCTTCCACACGCCCACATCCGCCTTAGTGTGTGATAGGCAAGTTGTTTGTTTGTTATGACCGTCAGGGTTATCTAATTAGAGGCGAAAGACAGAAACTGAGCATATTTGTTGTCTTAGTTTAATTCCCTATAAAGGGAACTTTAAAATAGGTGAGGGATGTGCTTGAAAGTTGGCCCAAATTATGAAATAATTTCCTTTATGACCTGGCATTTCGCGAAATTCGTAACGTAAGGCACACGTACGTGCATCTAAATATTCGAGCGTAATACTTGTTAGTGCTCTTAAAATGCCCAACTCGGTTTAAAAAAAAAAATGTAGTAAGCAATTGTTAATCTTTTTTTTCTGTTTTATGCAGATACAGCATACAATTTGAATAAATAAATATTTTTGTTTGTATACGTGTTATTTAAATTGCCTCATACGTACTTGTAAGCATTTTTAATGCTTCGTTTCTTACGGTTTTTCATAAATATTCTATTTGTGTGTATTTATTTCAGACTAAATAAAACCCACATGCTATTAAAACGTGTTCTACAAGTTTTATTTGCATTCGCTCATACATATGTAAACCGTTATAATTTGTTGTTTTTTGTTTTTTTTTTATTTTATTTTTTAAACCTTATGTTTACTTAAGTGCTTTATATCTTAATCTACCAGCAATTGATAGAAATTAAGTTACACATAACCGTCGGCATTTGAGTACAGATAAGAAAGGATATTATGAATGCAAAGTTCCTCTAAAAGCTCATTTAAATATTCATGGGCCCATGAAATGCTTGCTGAGTGCAGCTTACTATAACTATACTATTAAACGGATAAATGCACTACAGTGGACCTTGATCGGCCCTTAAACACCCTACAACACCCTATAGTTATGCGGACAATGAGTTTGCAAAATGAGGCATTATTTGGGAAGCGGTCCATATCCTTGTACCACAAGCGTGATGGAGGGTATAAAAATGTTCCCATTATTCCTATACCGATTGCTTAAAAGACACAAAGATGTAAGAAATGTATATCGGCCTTAAGATGATGTTTTAGAGGGCGATAAATAAACTTTTAATGACCAATCGAACGATTTCGTTAATCCCTAGCGACTAGTGTAATAAACTAAAGAACTTGAGAATTTTTTGCAAATCGCCAACACTTTAGAGTTATTAAAAGCACATCAGAAAAGGACTCGAGATCACTTTTGAACTGCATTTTCTACGGACTTTGTATGACTCACACTTCCATTTTTGTAAAGTAATTTTGGTAAACTCAATCAATGGACAAAGAAACAAAAGAGCGAATGGTCGGACAGCCTGGTTATCAAAGCCGGATACATATAAAGATATCAAGTGAAAAATAGACCGCCCCGACTTGTCCTTATCTACGAAGACATGTATAGTTAATTGTAAGCATTCCTTTGGCCTTTAAAAATTTCTAAATGAGGAAATTATAAAAGACTGCGTTGAAAAAATTAAAGGAGTCGTTGCTGGACCGATGTAATTGTTGTTAATATTTGAATTGTGATATTGAGAATTTCGATATACCTTTTAAAGCAATCTGCCTTTAGTGGCTTTCATTAACTCAAAACGCCTATGGAAGGACATTGGCTTAACTTTTATAGGAAAATTATTGCGAGGCAGTATTAGCGTCAGAATATATATATAGATATATGAATTTTGTTCTACATATATCCGTAAGAAAATCAAAGTAACTTTTAAAGCTAACTGCTACTTATATTAATTTCTATATGCCCGGGTGCTTTGATGGCAATCCTGCCTTAAATATATTGATGTATATGTACTAGAACTCTTTAGCAACCCAGAAGTGATTCGACAAAGGCAAAATGAAATAAATTGCTTTCTTCTCATATACAAACTGGAAATTACACGTTTTGTTTGGCATTTTCATGATGTGCTCACAAATTTCGTGTTCCTGAGATTTCCAATAGCAGACGACAAACAGGCGACTATAAACGCATCTCTTCGAAAACTTAGACATACATTAACTGCTAAAGGAATTTTTGACGCAATAAAGTTTGAGATCAATTATTATTTAAAAAAATAATAAAAAAGCAATACGCGGTGTAGCGATTAAACGGTTTTCGGATAAACATAAATAAAATTCTTTCTTGTTTAAGCCCACATTAATCAATTGTGTGTTTGTAGTGTCAACATGATTTGTTCCATTTTACAGCACTTACACAGCAATCACAGCACTTTTCAATGTCGATTTGACGCGCAGGGATTCCAACGTCGGGTGATCAGGAAGTTTGCATTTGAAAGCAAAATTTTGGGTCTTAGTCAAGTCTTAGGGACAATTGGCGAACTGTCTAATAAATTATTCAATGCTGCACTCTACTCTCTGCTTAACACACTTCACCTAGATTACCTACTTGCAACCCTCGGCACCAGATCGTCAATGAAGTACAAGCAGCTCTTCCCTCGGGAAAAACATTATTTAGATTTGTAACTTAGTATTCAACCTATTTATTATTCAATGTATTGGTCATCACTAGCCTCTATTTTTTCCAAACTTTCTAATAAGCCTGCGATTTTGACAAAAGACCGATCTTGTTCTTCTTCTTTTTGGTATTGTCATAAGGAAACAAGCGCTACTCTCATTCGTCGAGAGTCATCAATTGGAGCAAGTAATAGTTAGCAGTAACAATATACGCTACACAGAGACATTTAGGATTCAATTCGGTGCTTCTTTCCTTGATGGCGATTGGCTTTTGTTTTATGCTCGATTTTCTTAAATCGGTTGTTGTCCTTAACAAATGCCATGGGTGGTTTCCTCCTCCTGTTCATACGGTGCCCGAAAATAAACAGCCTGGGATGCACTTTTACCATTTAGGGTTGGTCGAATTTCACCTGTGTTCTTGTGTCCCTGGCATTAATTGATAACTTCCAACGAACACTTCTCTACATATTATATAGGAAAAGTAAAAAATCTTCTCAGTATAGCACGGCTTCTTTAGATTATGACAAGATCGCATATATTGTGATGAAAAAAAGTTTAAAGACATAGTATTAGTTATTAAAAACTTAATTATAAACTCAAAATACACAAGAAAAAGGAAATTGTATGAAGAAAAAAAATAAAAAAATTATATGTAGATATGTTTATATATTTAAAAAGAAAAATCTTCTAAAAAATAACACAAAATAAAAGTTCGATACTAGACTACTAAGCGTAGAATAATGCAATGTAGAATAACTAAAAGCATGTACGTAGAAATTTTTATCTTTATATCCCTTGTAATTTATGAGCAACAATCACAATATGCAGAAAGCACATCTGCTGGCAATATTTGTTGTTTTTGCGAGCGTTAGAATGTTTACTTCAAATATAAACTTAGAAAGTTCATCTGTTCTTCACATTTGTTCTACCGTAAGCCATAGTTTTGTAAGCGGGGAAGTGTTTACCTCCGATATTAAGTCGGTGGACCGAGAGACGAACAAGCGGTGGGAAGGGCGGACAAACAGACATGTCCAGATCTATTCGCAAGAGAGATCAAGAGTACAACACAACTGTAGGCTCCGGGATGTATACACATGTCGTCTGTAAATATTATTTTTAGAAAGTTCAAAATGTCATGTCGTGCCGATCACTTTCTTACAAATTAGAGTGGCTTTAGTTACATTATTTTGATTATTTTAGAAGCAGTGAAAAGATCAACATTCATATATTTATTAAACAGTACCTTTTGGCGTCTAAAAATACAGTTCAAATCCAGCATTAGTGTTGTCAAGAGATCTCTCCGCCGAAAATAAAAAAATGTACTAATTTGAAACAAAGTCCCATCGTCATAGTTGCACTAAAAGATATCAAAGAAAAATCTCGAGCTTTACAAGAGATAGTTGATGTTGTAGAGATATCAGACATCGATCTATTCACTGCTATGCATACGAATTGAGCATGAGAAAGCGGGATTTCAAACGAATATCACATCTGCTCACAATAGTACAATAACACCGTCCAACAAGCCGACTGATTAATGACAAAATTGTATAAACTATTGATGGCTATGATGGTTATTTGTTCGCAAATCTCGAAAGCATGCTCTAGGGGAAAAGATTTGAATCAAATGATTGCAGTGATTGCGGAAATCGGAGCAGGCTTTAAGTGTGCAGACAAGTCGCTCCACAAAACAGACAATAAAATGTTAGGTAAGTATCGGACTAATTATATCTCACCTGAAGAAGACTATCTTTCGGAATGATGGGGAATTTTGCAAAAGATTGCTTAGCCTTAGTTAGTCCTGAAACTTTTTCATGTGGATTTTACAAACGCTTTGCCACGAATGATGCGAATACATTCCCACGCTGCGGTAATGGATATAAAAATAAGTTTGATATATAATTGAATATTTTCCAGTGAAGACATAGAGGCGCCATTTCTTTTCACCTTTATATTATGGTTGATACGTTTACGTTTATGTTCATAAACTTTTTATTCATTTCCGACTTTATAAAATCAATTGATTTATTTAAACAAAATAGGATAAAACTTTTGAACTTTTTCTACGCCACTGTTGAAAATTAAACAATACAACCTGAGTTTTTCTTTACATTTGGCTCTTTTTTTTTTACCATTCAATAAAACATTTCCTCACATTGACTGTCACACAAAGCATAATAAGTGGATAGACAAAAAGAATTTTCAATAAATTTTGCAACACTCTTGATAAGGATGATAGCTATAAATGTATATACATATATATGTATATCCATACATATATATATATATATATATATATAATGTAATAACTGCTATATGCACAGGTTGACAACAAAATACATATGAGTGAATGCACGCATGCATGCATGCATGCACAAGTCCTACAGAAACTAAATGAAAAAATACCATTGAAAAATTCCATAAAATATTTATAGTTTTTACACACTTTAACGCTTCACTATACCACAAAATGACAAAAACTGTAACAGCAATAACAACAACAACAACAACAATAAGAACAAGAACAGCGTTACCAACAGCAGCAATAACTTACAAGCATAAATGTACGTAAAAGGTAATGAGTGCAAGGTAAACTTTATGGCCAGAGGACACAAGAACAAATTTTATCTCATATTCTCTTTCACACACATACACACACACATGCACACATACACACAAACAGGGACACAAAACCCTTATGTATACATACTCACTTGCACCCAGCTGTTGATAACTAAAAGATGGTTCGCTTTTAAGAAACTGAGCCCTTAGGCTTAAAATATAAATAACATGAAAATAAAAAAATTATAAAAAAAAAAAAGTTGCAGCGTAAAAAGGAAAAAATGAAGTTAAGGTAAGAGTGTCATCATCCCATGGACTCTAAAGTTACATAAAGCTTGCATGCATGGCCCCATAAACACCTATATAAACCACTCAACCGTACAAACATTTACTTAAGTTATAGCTAAAAAACATACATTAAAGGAAAGTTTGACATTTAAAACTTGCACTTACGTTACTCGTGTACTCCATACGCTCGTTGTTATGAAAACATGTCAGTTATTAAATGGGTTACCGAAAATTACCCTCGCTCATGTGCAAGCAATGCAGGGTGTTAGAAAAAAACTGATGAAATGATTTCAAACTTTTTACGATCCAAATCTAAGGGGTAATGTTACCTTGAGAGAGCAAAACTATGGCTTACTGTTCGAATTTGCTTACAAAAATGACAACATTTTGAAATAATGTTTTTACACATGATTGTATATTTATTGCGAATTATTTAAAATAATTTTTGTAATAATAATTTAAAAATGAAAAGGCAAAGCAGCAAAAAACAAAATGTGTTTTTTTCTTAGAAGACTTCTTACTCCGTACTCTTGCAGATTGCATTTCTCCCTACAAAACACAGAACCATGCCAAAGAGAGCGATTTTCTTCACAGAGAAATTGAAGAGAGTATCGAAAAAACTTTTGAAGACTTCCTATTCTACGATTTTTTTGTTTTTTGTTTTTTGTATTTTGGTCGTTTTTCCACTTGAAAAATGCATTTATTGAGAAAAATAGTTTCCATGATTTTTGGAACTTTTCCCCATCTTTTTAGCAGCACTGAAATACCGTGTCGAAAGAACGACTTTGATTAGGCAGCGATCCGATCATTGATCCATTTTCGCACTTCTTTAGCATTTCGAAACCGTGTGCCAGCCAAGCCATGCCGCGTCGATTTCAACAGGTGAAAATCATACGGAGCGTTGTCTGATGAGTAAGACGGGCGCGGCAAGCTTCCCATTCAAGCTGCAACATTGTATCCTTTACAACTCTTACAACGTGCGGCCGAGCGTTGTCGTGCAAGAGAATGACTTTGCGTCTGTTAACCTCTACTTCTGGTCCTCTTTGAAGCAATCGCTCAATTTGTTCAATTGATATCGGTAGACATCAGCAACAACAGTTTCGTTCGGTTTTAAGAGCTCATAATACCCTACTGCTTGCTGATACCATTATATGCCCAGCAAAACGGCCATGAATATTCCGATTGGGTGACGGTGTGGATGACTTTTGTGGACTAGACCATGATTGTTGCACTTGAGGGTGCCGTAGTAGATCCACTTTTCGTCGCCAGTTACAATACACCACAGAAAACGCAAGAGTTCTAAATGAAAAACTGTTATTTTACATAGGAAAAGATCTAATTAATAGTTGAGAGTTCGCACTACTTTATCATTTGCACCAATCGATATCGTTGGTCAAAATGTCTGCAAACATCTATTATTTCCATTCTTGTGACACGATGACGGTCAGAAAGAAATGACCAAAAAAATGTAGTTCCCAGATATGAGCTCAACCGGTTTGTGCTTATTCCTATGGTCACTGGAAGAAGTAGAACGTCTGAGTCCACAGCTTGCGTCGATAGCCCTCCTTTGAAATAAAAAAGTTGTGGAAAGCAAACTAGGTCATACCACAGAACGTATGAATAATACAAATGCCAGGGGAGCTTTGCAGATAAGTGTAGAATAGACAAGAAATGTAAGTTCTAAGCTTTTGGGAGGCTCTGGGCTGAGTATGATTGCTGCGCCTGAAATAGCTGAGGCCAGGTTTGCTGCTGGCAGAACATGTCTATCTACAATGTTTTTTCCTGATGGCTAGGAATCGCTCTACGAGGGTTTTCGCGTTGTCATGGGAGATTAAATAATGGACTCCTCGATGAACCTTATTTTATCTTGAGGAGAGGAAAAGGCTAATATCTATTTTCTCATCCTGGCCCGCCGTGGACAGCGTCGTTCCTAACTTGTGAGGATTACCGTACTCAGGTGTCCCGTCTACAGCTTCTTATTTACACGTCCACTCCAGAGAGGATAGATAGGGTACAAAAATTAAAAAATCAAAAAATTATTCAAAAAAGAACGACGCAAGGACGCAATGTGAAAACACATTTTTATTAAAAAATTTTTTTTTTTAAATATTTATAATAACTGATTTTTTGTGGCAAAATCTCCAAAGCTTGCCACAAAGACCGTGCGATTTAACTTTATTGGGCTTTGGGGGCCTCTATGGCTACGTCGCAGCATACGCTTACTCCAATAAACCACAATCGCTCTTATGCAGCAAGATTGTTCGTGTTATTGGAGAAAAAAGAACAAAATTATGTGGGAAAATGCTAAAGCTGATAAGTCAATCAAAAAAGATCGCATCTTTTTGGACGAAGAACGGAATTACGAATCCAGAGGTGAAATTTGAAAAAACATAGTTTCAAGAAAAATGCGATCAAAGTCGTAAATAAAAGTGGCTTCATACAAAAAATTAAATTTTGAAGCAACAAAACGGGTTTCCCCCCACCTAAATGAAGAAATAAGTTTTAAAAAGGTTGTTGATATGCTGGCAAAAGACACGTTATCTTAACAAGGCAAAGTCAAGCCATGGAACCGCGCAGTTATCATTCGCTTCGGTTCGCGGCTAAACCTTGGGTGACTTTAAGGTTAAAGCCCACGCCAATAGTGCACAATCAACAAATGAACTGCGAACTAGTCCGCAGTATGTTGGGTCAACCAAAAACTTCGTGGCATTTTGGCATCGAAGAGTCAAAAACTGTTTTTTATGTTTTAAATGGGTCTTGATTCAAACAAACATATGTCATTTTTGTTGACATCCCTTGTTATTTCTTTACAATTATGTCATCCCTATAGAACTTTTGGGATTTATAGATGAAAAATTGAGCCACGCGCTTTTCACAGACTAGTGTTCTTGGAAGTCGGCTTTTTTACATAGTTTCTGTTTTGTAGTTTCTCTAGCGGGCGGAACAGACTGCAGTCGCGCGTTGCAAAGTGCACAGTAGATATATTAAAACTTCTGTGCCAAAGCAATTTTAGCCGAATCATTGACGATGTATATATATGTACAGCCTCTTATTGCCGCGATGTCCAGGCCGTGCGGAAAACTTCACCATTAAGCTTACTTAGCTTGTGCCCCGTCATTGGAAACATGTCTGGTTTGGCATTGTCGCGTTGTATGCCTTCAATTGTGATTAATTTTGAACGTTTCACTTCAATCGCGTGCTTTAGTCGTATTAATTACTGTCACCGAATGCTAAAATTAATCATCTGAGCGGGTTACAGTAACTTGTGATGCACGATTCACTTGCAATCCAACCAAGCATAAGGCATTACGTTACGTTCCGTCAGTGTTGGCTTTGCCACAATTCATGCAGTTTTTTCAAGCTTTCCATCTTCTGAAAAAGCGATTCCGCTTTGGTTTGACTGCGATTCGCAAAAGGTCAAAATAAATTCTTTAGAGTTACTTCATGTAGAACTAAATTCTCTTGGAATTCTCTTTGCCTGCTCATGCAACTTTCAAATATCAAGCTCCTCTTTGACTCCTTATGCAATTAGTGTTGCAATGATGCCACAAGACTAAATGGTGTCACGCAGTGAAATTTCCAGAGCGGAGAAGAGTAAATCATTTGCATGCTGCCAGTGTTAATCTTCATCTTCACCACAGACAGCAAGAACCTTGTCACCAGACGGCGACGTTCTATTATTTTACTCCAAGTGATATTGTAAACTTTACAGAACTTTCTTTACTTTCCAATGAAGCAATAAATGGCCGCGATAGGAGTTGCAATTACCAATTCAGTGTTCGTGGATTCAAATCTCGGCGCGGCAGAATTTACTTTAGTCCCAGCTTTAGTAAGTGCTCGCTCAGTAAAGGCATAATTCTTGACTGTTGGGCACATATTCATTCAGCAGCTGCCATCCTCTCTTCTTTCGGATCATCGTTGTGTTACACGAGTAGGGGGAATTCCTGAATGAATGGTCGAACAAAAAAGAAAGGTGCTACCATTTTTTATCTATTTTTAAATTTGCAGCCAATCACTGGTGCACACCCTTTAGAGTACGCCTTGATAGCGCTAATGTGGGTGGAGTCACGCGAGTCTAGTGAGAAAAACGCTTCAAACTCTTTTCTTGATCATGTAAACTTATTTTTTCTACAGCTGATTGGTCATCCTGAATAAAGCAAAAATATTATTGACTAACTAAAAAAAGAAAAAGGAAATTTATTTTCAAAATGATTTATATTTAAATTGTTCACCTAACACCCCTTATAAATATATATGCATGTATGTATGTGTGTACACATAAGAATTGTTATGGTTTTTCCATCTAAAAGTAAAAAAGTATTGAGAAAAAACTTTGAAATTTAATTATGGATGTTGTGTTCATTAGGATACAGTTACAGAGATTTCTTCTTTTTTTTTTAATCTTTTTTGTTATAACTCTCACCAAAGGAAAACGGCATGTTATGGTCGACTCTTTCTTTATGGCACTAGGCAATCCGAATTAAGAAATCTATAGATAGTTGTCCAATATATTTAGTTATACGCTCTGCATTACTTTGTGACCGATCACAAAGATAACATATTGGCTTTGATTTAATCATTTAATAGCCATTACTAGCCTCGTTTTTACTATAAACAGATTCAAGTTACAGAAAAGAGGTTTTACAAAAAATATATAGCGCGCTGTACAAGTGTAAGTTAAATAATGTATAGCTTTTATGTAATAGTGCTCGTCAACTAATATGCTTACAAAGTATGTCATTATTGCATTACATCCAATATAGGCCAACATAGGATATCAGATTGAAAACTTGAAAGATTGAAACTAATTTGTCTTTTAAAAAACTTTCCATCTTATGACTGAGGATTTTTTTAAAACTCAGAATTTAACATAGAGAGAAGGCTGTTCAATCCCAACTATATGTACTACCGTTGCCGATCACAAACATAGTGTACGTTATTTCGTTCATAAATATGGGTGACATGTGATGAGCATATGGCAAACGCAATGCGTTATACCGGTTGAGTATAGTAGAGAAAATAAATTTCATTAACTTTTCTTTGACTCTTTCATCGCTCGTATGCAATGCTAGTCATACACTTTTGCTGCTCTATTTAAAAACAAAGAAAAAGCAATTATGGATCTCATGGATGGTGCAAGCGTTTGATGCCAGCTATCCCAAGCAAATGTGTATGAGTTATTTAAAAAACATCAGGACCTTCAGGAAATAGAAACTCATTTTTTTATTCAACTTTTTTTTTTCAATTTTTACTCAAACACATTGCACACACACTTTTTTTATTAGTATTAAATTAATATAAGGTTTCTATCGCAAGTATTTGTGCCAAATCTCAATTCGAATTCATCTACAGAATCGTATTGAAATAAAAATACATTTAAAATTTTCAGTTCTTTTCTTTCGAGGTTTTTTAAATTTTAAACGGACATACGAACAGACAGAAAAACGGACACAAAAAAGATAAGTAATTAGCTGGACAAGCAGGCGAACATTTGAGGATGAAAGCGAGAAAAAGGAGATTGCCAAGAAGATCGAAGACCAGCTAAATAGAAAAGTGAGAATAACAGCCTGATGAGACTGGCGATGAACGTGGTGAGGAGGAGAACATGGGATACGACAAAGAGGCGATCAGGCGTACGAACAAATAGACAATTTGTCAGATGGGGTAGACAGACGAACACATGAGTAGACGGATGAATAGATAGACGAGGACATTAATGGAGCAGTTTGATGAAAGCGAAGAGTTACAGAAGCAAAAAAGTGCAAACAGATAGACGGGCAAAGAAACGGTTAGATTCATACCCTGATCGGCCAGACAGATAGATAGAAAGGAGTTATGGCAGATGAATAGAGGAATAGATGAACGGGATAGACGCATGAGTTCACATTACAAACAAACGAGTTCATTTAATGATAGGATGGCAAACAGTCTTCATCTGACCCCAATCACTGAAACAACAGTAGATTTATTCTCTACTCTTGAGCAGATCACTTGGCATTTTGATTGTAATAACAAATCACAGGTTAAAGGTATAAAGGAAAGTATTTTAAAAATTGAAAATTTTGTGAAAAGTAAAGAAAAGCAAGCGTACAAAAACTTTACTCTTTTATTATTAATTTATTATTTATTGATCAGCTTGTTTAGAATGCAACGTAAAAGGTTGCTATGATTTATATGAGAGGATAAGAATGATTGCATTAAAATAACAATTTGATCCATTTTGTAATACTCTGGTATTGGAGGATTATTACGAGTTTTGATTCGAAATACGAAGGTTGGGACAAAATGTCAAAACGCTAATAATAAGCACACACGATGACCGATTTTGTCACAATAGGCAGCCGACAGTGACAAAATAATCAGTTAAATTTCAAAAATTATGAAAATCTTTTGAACCGATAAGATGTACGTAAAACGCAGTTTTCTTAGTTATCCTCTCTCCTACTTTCCCTTTCCGCATGAACAATTCCCCGAGTACCGATAGACAGCGCTATAGATAGATTCGTGTTTAGATGCGCATATTTTTACTCTTCAGAGTTATATTAAAGAAAATTTTGATAATGAAAATTGTAATTTTATGCTTTAGTAAATAAAGCTTAATAAAGGATAACAAACACCTTAGGCTGCTTTATGAATAAATGTAAAAGAAAAAAAGGGGGAAATGAAAAATGAAGGAAGAGTAAAATTGTGTTGCGTGTTGCAAATATTAAGAAAAATTTCTATTAGTAAAGTAATTTAGAAATGAGTTTGTCGGTTCATCCCTAATATCTCAGCAAAAGGAAAAAAGTTAAAAATACTTAATTAGGATTCTAGTCCTACGGTTTAATAATAATCTACCTTAAGATATAAAGATTTTTATCAGAGACGAACATCTGTTGAAAAATTGTATTTGTTGACTGACACCAACGTACAAATGGAATTAAAAGTTATACAAAATGTTGAGCTGCTCTAAAAAGAACAAAAAAAAAAAAAAAAAAAAAACAATCAAAACGAAACGTACTCTCCGTGATATACCAAGAGAAAGAAACTGCATTCAAGTGGAACTTAACCGTTTGGTATTCAAGATTTAGTTGTTTAGTCGGTTTTTTCTTTTAGCAAAATATAAATTATTTTCTATCAGAAAAGTGTATGACATATATTTACATATATATATTATATTCGCATGAGAATTCGGCTGCGTAATTGCAATGAAAAATGAATATTTAGCGGCACTGTCATCTTCGTATTTACGACCATAAGCCGCCAACCTTATACTTAGTCTTAATTTAATCTTAATCTTAAATATCAAAATCGGGGTTTGATAATTTTACGGGCAGATCTACAAGTTAGATATGTAAATTTAAGACTTTACATAAATCTCTATGAATGAATAGATTGATTGGAATGAGTTTTCAAGGTGACCTCTCAACGGAACAGAAGTAATAGAATACGTTGTGTACTTATCGCTCTAGACGAAGTACTTGAGATCGGCTTCAGTTGACAGACAGCTAGGCTGAAATATTGATTTATAATAATTAAGAATGTTTGCAGTTCGTGGCATTTCCTAGACGTCTTTCTAGACCGGGCACCGTAGGGTTAAGCCTCCAGGGCAGGTACCTACGTTAACCCCCTGTCGCACATCTGGACCGGGAGTACCTAGAGTATAATAGAAAAGCCAAAGCATCGTAAGTACACAAGCGCGACCTGATCCACTTGCTGTACAATACACGAACAACAACAGTCAGCAGTTCACTACTTCTCACTTAATCGGGGAATGAAACGAAAACATTTGCGACAAAGGTCGTTGTCCCAAATAATCGTGTTTTCGACTTACAAACTGGCGAACTTGATCACACTGCAAAAATGTTAACCGTTGTACAAACTGACGAACCGAATACGAATCAATCAATAGATCATTAATTGTTTGGTGTTGCAAGCAATTGAAGCAATTGGAATTCCTTTAAATTTACCTGGAATTGAAACCATACAAGCGATGCTTTATAGATCAATTATGCTGCTCCTTCAACGTAATGCTAATCGGATAAAAGGAAACAAATAGCACAAGTTAAAACTTTGTAAGCGAGCAAAGCCGGCCATTAGACAAACTGCATTCCCTCGCTTAATGCGGCCATTCACTCGTTGCACCACCAATTCCACATTATTTGCTCCAAGTTTAGAAAACTTAATTTACTTCCCAACAAGTTTATTTGTTTCCATTTTGCGTCATAAAAAGCTGGAAATTAGACTCTCTCTCGCTCCATATAAGGGCTTGCTTCTAATGATAACCGCTATACAGGGCGGAGACTAAAGTGTAGACCTGTGGTATAACCCTAAGATATTAATTCCAGTTTCCATCTCAAGATACTAATAATTAAACCTTTGTCTAAAAAGCTTACTATTCATGGAAAATGTTACATGGAGTAGGGTCGAGGAATTCGACCGATGTTTTTATCAAATTTATTACCATGAACAAATGTTGGTCATAAAACGTTCACATTTCCTGAGAACTCTTATATGCAGTGCTATTCAAAAAGAGATCTACGTGGTTCAAATTCCGTAAGGTGGATTTCTACGCCAATTTCCTGGTATGAACTAATTATCGCCTTAATTTAATACTAAAAACAAGTCAAAAAGACAAGTATAATCGGGCTAGGCCGACTAATAAATACCCTGCACCACATTATCTAACACAATTCTTATTTTTGCCATAGAACACAAAACCTACACCCTGTTTTTATATGAACGCACTATTATAGAACTGTTTATTAAAAATTGGGCCTCTTTGCAAATAAAAGCCGTAAGAATGGTTGTGTCGAAGGTATTCAAAAATTGGTATGTGTTCAAAATTCAATTTTAAAATATTAAAACATTTATATCCTATCCTATTATAAAGGGACAATTTTCGTGAAGATTCTTATATAGAGTAGGATCCAAATTTGGTGCACTTAATTTCTTTTATCTTAACTGATTATTATGATCTGATTTTCATCATAAACCATTGAAAATTAGAACACCTTGTCATATGAACTTCAGTTTTCCAAATATCTTGAAACTCGCTAGCTGTAGATTGAACACCAAAATAACATGGACAGGCATCAGACGAATAGACAAACTTATATCGATTCAGAACATGTTTTTGAATCGATCAGTATAACAAAAGATGGGTCTACCTTAAACAACAAATGGTGGGGGGCTTTGCCCGAATCTTTAGTAGGCACCGCTTTTATCGCACAAAATTGAAAAACTAACATTTCCTTTATATTAAATATATTATTATATGAGCCTAGACGATTTTTTCCATTTGTTTACCGTTATTGCAAAGAATCACAGAAAGAAGCTTTTACCTTCCGATTTGTTGTAGTTTATGACAATTAGCAAAAGCCCAAAATGTTCTTGCTTTTGAGAGAATTGAATTGATATACCATAGCAAAAGGCTCGTAGCCTCGCCTGCCTGTAGCTTGTACTAGTGGTATGGACATATGAATTGATATGCAACAAATTCGGCTGTCGGGATTAATAAAAAAAAAAAAAATATGCAATTGATTTTGACGTGGCTGAAAAATACACAAATTTTTAAGTGGGACAGTCGGGCAAAACTACAATAAAACTTAGCCGAGAAAAATGAAAAGGAGGTGCAGTACTTTCTAGACTTTGATAAACGAACGTACAGCAAATCACAGACGGAAAGGGTTTACAAGTCATTCCACATACATACAAGTCATCCACATTTCTACAATTATTCGTAGTTAGGCGAAATATAGAAAGGAATGGGGGAAGTATTGCAAAGAGTTTTTCAAATAGCTGAACAGATAGACAGAACACACCTTAATCGATTCTATTATTCATGTTGGTCAACTGTGTATGAAGTTTTTCATGCATCGATGCCCTAATTCTTCGGATTGCAATCTGCCCTGTGGTTAACGTCAAACGTTGCTTTGGATATTAGTTTTCTCTGACCTAACCACGCCGTTTAGGTATTGAACAATCAAAAAAAAAAAGAAAAAACCAACTAAAGTAAAAGAAAAAAGATTTCTATCCCTTATCCTTCACCAATTAGTTAGCCATTCACTCAGCCAGCTAAATCCAGTCAACCGTCTCTTGACTGCCATATAATTTGATGATAAAACTGGGTCAAAAATAATTCAAAACAATAACAAAATCGCACATGGCTACACTCAAATGACTTTTTCTTACACATCAAGATAAAAGTTACGTTCACCCAAATAACCGAACAAACAAACCTGCATTCACAGAGAGAAAAACCATTGCATACAAATATATATATATTTTATTTTAAATACCAACAGCATTTACGAACAATATTTTTATGTGCTTTACGTCGTAAACGTAGCTATGTGTTCGCATAGTAAATGTCTGCACTTTCTCGCTTATGGAAAATAGAGTACGAACTGAACAAACGTCTTTTAATGGCATTGCAATTTTATTCATAACAGCTTCTGTAATGGCATACATGCCTGCTTGCCCGACTGCCTCCATGCGTTCATATACTCATGTGATATATATGTATATATATATATATATATATATATATATATGTATGTATATGGGCGTGTATGCGTGCGTGTGAGTGTACACACACTTTTCATGAATGAATTTTAAGTGTAAGGACAGCCCTACATGCGCACACATATACGCATGAACATTATATGTAGAAAATTTCCGTTTCACTGTTACTGGGTTTTTAAGACCAAAATTAATCAAAGTGCAAAATGATGCAATTTGACGAAATTTTATGCGAAATTAAAAACTTCTCCTCTTGAGTATTTAACTATACATTTACAACTCGAGTGCATATGTATCTACATATGTTCGCTTTTATGTATATATAAACGAATGCACATAAATTTACGTATTTTGCCGCCAACACCGCAACAGCGACCACATGCAATCTGTCTGCTTTCTCGTTCTTAACATTGCTCGTCAACATAAAATTACAATAAAAACCAAAAATGAAAATTGTATAAAACATAAACGCACTTGATTCGAGCAGTATCGGACATACATACCTATGCATTATGGTTGCCATGAACATCAAAAATTTGCCAACAGTTTTGTACTTATAACCCGTGTGGAATATCAACCTAATGTTACAATTTAAATTATACATATTTTATTGGTGTATGGCATCGCAAATGCATTTATTGCGTACTTGAATTAATTTCTATAGTTCTTTTTTACTCATCACAATACTATGCCAGCACATATTAAACTTACATGCGCATGTATGCATCACCTTAAACGATCTGATTTGAAAATAAGCAAATCTGTCCTTATGTCCGTTTAATATCTGGATGCAATTTTCAACATAATTTGATGAAATTCATTACGGTGTCATGTTTTGGCTTAAAAATGGACGCGATTTGAAATGACTTCAATCGGAGCGCTGATTGCTCCAGTTCTGCCACAGTTCATACAGCGTCGTATTTTGAAATACCGAGAATTTAAATAAAATTGCACCACCGTTTACCCTCTCCTTGCTTCACACGACAACGAGGTCCAGTTTTTAAACCATAGCACCGATTGGACATATAAATTTTGTAATTATAATAATGAGACGGGAAGTCTGCAACGCATAAGTCAACAGTTCGGATCCTTCCCCATATAAGGGTTCCCTTGAAAAGTGAGGCTTTATATTGCAAAGCTATCTAAGAAATCCACAATAATGATGCGGTAGGTCTCGAGCGCATAGGACAACCTTTCGCACTCCTCCCCAGAGGATTTCCGCGGTTCTGGTGAAAACTCATCACTTATATGATAGGTAGATATAAATCTTTCTGACGAAGATAAATGAAAATTGCACTAGAGTAGGGTATTTTCAAACCCACTTTACCGGTCTGCAATATTTTAATTTTCTTTAATAAGCTTTTATTGATTTAAAAGAAAAGTAACTAAAAACATCAGAAAATTTACTCAGACTTTTCTTCTTGCTTTCTTTACTAAAAAGTTTTTTAAAATATTCATAACCGTTAGCTTGCGAATAAAAGAGGAGCAGAGCAACCTATTTCCGTGCGTACGAAAGCATAAATAACCTAATAATGCTAGAAAAAAATAGGCGAAAAATTTAAAGACATTGCGTGCACTCAATATTAATATTAGCATTTATTTGCTTAACCTTCAAGAGGTTACAATTTTTGACATTTAATTAATCGATTAAATAATAAACGAAAAGATATATTGCATAACTTAATTAAATGAAAACAAAAGTGATTCAAAAAAATAAATAAATAAATGAATAAAATATCATAAGATTTTTGGCTTAAAACGAATCTCAAATACCTTATGTTTGAAGTCATAACAATGATATCGTTTATCGTTTAGCTTATCTGAATTGCAAGCGGGCTCATATAGAAAAAAATATGTATACATATCCATATATATACTTTAAAATTGTTCCGACTCAAGTGTGCAAGTGAGCCCATTCTCGATAATTGCGGGACGACTTTTCTATGATATAGCTGTGTTTCAATATTTCAAATAATCAATAAAGTAGAATGAAAAATGTGCGCTGTACACTTTTTGAATGCCTTGGAGAGACGGAATAGTGTCAGAACAAAGTAACAATCTCATCTTACTTTCTTCATGGATTTTCTAAAGCAAATTAGAACCTTTTAGCGGCTCAGATTGAGACAATATTTGCATTTTAGGCAAATCTTAAATAGCCATTGCCCGACTATGACACTAGCAACTTGCCTCGATTCACCAATAGCAGACTTCAACGTAGCATTGCAACGGTATACCGGATATCACAAACACAATAAAGAAGAGTGCTGTGCTATTATGCTCGTTTGACCTGGCAATATAAATGTTATCAGAAAGTATATTAATATTGAGTAAATTAATGAAACCATTTAAAAAAAAAAAAACTTTTTAATTAACGCGCGCTTTGAAAGTTTATAAAATTTGAAATTAAATGAAATTAAAACGAGTGAACTATTGTTCGCGAGAAAGACATTTACATATTTAAAGCAGTAGCGAACGCTAATTTATGTTTGCGTTGCACACCTTAATTCCTACACAAAATATTTGAATCAAAGCTGGAGGAAACTTAGAAGCCATTCGAACGACGGTATTCTTTTCTCTTAGTTCGATGTCGTTACAGGTAAACGTTGTCTTGTTTTTCGTGAAATCACTATCAACTTCCTTATGCTAGAAGCCAAAAAAAAATGTCTATGTTATCAACAAATAAAACTGGAATCACTACAACACCATTCAAACCGTTTGCGTTTCGTATACTAAAAGGGATGAGCGATACGGTTAAAAACAGTACAGACCCTTTCCTCTTTAGGATCGCCATCGCTTACTTTTCCGTCATTTAGCCGAGCCGCTCTTTGACTAAAAAGAAAAGGACCTTCCAAACAACACAAAGTCCTCTAGATACTATATATTTTACATCGCCTAAAATAGATCCAGCGTTGTCCCGGTAGTTGCCTATGAGAAGCTTTTGCTTCCTTCATGAACCCCCATCTAAATTAGGGGCGAATATGAAAACACTGACGGATAGCCAGGAATGAGAGATTTTGACATCAATGACCGCCTTAAGGGTTACGCGGATAAGGAGGAGATATTAGGAATTGTTAAACATGATGAACAGACAAATTCCCCTAATGACTTTGAGCAATTTTGCCCAGTTTACACGTAACACTGCACTCAAGAACATCGTAGGATAACATACAGATGGAAAATGATTATTGATAAGTCCATACGATCTTTAGATAGTAATAATCTTCAAACGAAATGTTCGTTGCATGGTAGATGCGTTTCTTACATATCCGAGCAAAAAAAATCGTTTAGAAATCGCACAGAAAGTTAAATTAAAGTCAGGAATAAAAATGTATTGCCCAACTCTAGCTAAAACATGTGTAGGCATAATCCGACCGACTTCTGATGGCAATATTCCTTCAATTGTAATTTGTTGCTGCATACATAGGCTTCCGCGAGGCACATTGCCAAAATTAGAATTAAAAAGCCATTTTGTTTTGGACTCGTATTGGAAAACAAATTCGTATAAAAAATTCTATCATCATCAGTCTCTCATTAATGAACTGTGTTAAAAAAGACTGTGTAAAAAAAGTTGGATGTATCTAAATATCGTGACGCCGACAATTAATTTACAAGTTACACTCGCTTATTCTTTCTCAAGTCATCACCGTGTACACCGTGTATGTATACTATTCCTAAATTCACTAGCAAGTTAACGAAGAAGACGACATTCAATGTACACTGATCAAATACACTTGTTCTGCTTGTCTTCGTCAGTTTGTCGGTTTTCCTGGTCGCATTTTGCTGTATCACGCACCTCCGACATTACGATATCGTGCCTGACATGTATGCCTTGATCACAAATATCAGGCGAGGCTTTAGAAACCACTTCTTTATTTATCTAACTGAAAGCGATTCGAAAACTCATCTTATGTAGTTTCGCATTCCCTGCCTTAATGTCAACGCTATATGAGTGGTATAGGAGTACACTTATCCTACTGTTGAATATACTTTACAAATAGAAAGCCTAAGCTATGGACCCAAAATTCGATAATTGTGTGTTTTGTTTCGGAAATGTTGGTAACAAAATGTATCGAATGTTTTTGGAAAAGTCGAAGAAAATTTTCGTTCGTACAACACTTTTTCTTGCCTGGCGATTAAATTTCTTCCATGTCTTGCCTTTTTCTAGACCTTCTAGAGACAGTCATTCGCTTTAGACATCTGTGTTAAGGCTTTAAAGAGTTGACAAAAAAAAAAAAACCAATTCGACAAATACATCGACAAGTGGCCTTGTGATTGCATTCAGTGGTAAGAATGAACTTTAATTGAAATGCAAATTGTTATACAACAATTGTCATCTTAAGTCCAAACTCTTGAGCACGTTATCGACTTAATCTTTATGAAGTATTCAGCAGTTTCGATTCAATTTAAAACTCATCTGTTGCCAAATTTTCCTCTTCGAAGTAGAATTTCATAGCATTTGATGATTTCATTTGAGGAGAATTTGTTGATGATAGATTTCCAATGGGCTGGTAGAGCCCTGTATGCATAAATTATCAGAATTGATGTGCGGTAAAAGAAGTTGTTAGAGGAGATAGTAGTAAACATTTTCGACAAACACTTGCTATCGTCGAGGCATATTAAACTCTTCAATTTAAATGAAGTGCGAAATGTTATGCTCACACTTATTCATATGAAAATGCTTAGGTGTCCTCATGCGCACGTTTGTCTTTGCTGAGAATTTCCAATTTTCTTTTGATTACTTCATTTGCAAATAACAGTGAAGTAAGTAAGTTATACGGGACGAATTTGAGACACCCAACGTAAGTTACGAATTGTTACCTGATAAGAGAATCGGATCCATACTTGCATTACCTATTTAAATGTTTCTGATATATATGAGCTCTAGAATAGATTTTTCGCCTTTATATATGTAAATACTTACGACTTAGCGACTTTGATTTCAATTTACATAACGTTTCAAGAGTAGGTCGACAAGCAGGCAGACAACTGTCAGCTAAGACGATGTATACAACGGTCCCGCGCATTCAACTCAAATCGTGCAATGCTCAAGTGTACACGGGTTGCAAAAATATCGTGAACGGATCGTTGGCGCGTCAAGAGATGGCCGACCATCAACTACCAATAATAGGAGTGTATATTCCATAGTTCCTTCTTTCGCTTTGCAGTGTCGCTACAGTCGCCAACGAGCAGGCCGACGGACCGACGGATGGCCGTCAACTAAAAATCTATATGCCATAGTTTAGCATTTCTCTCCACCTCAATTAACGATGTGCCCAGACTATAAACAGGCAGACATGGCCAAATTGATTCAGAATTGTATGCTAACTTTACGTGGTCTGTGCATGTCCACATCATTTGGGTTTTGAGTGTAAAAATTTGTTTGCAAAAATAAAAACTCGAAGGAGGAAAAAATACTAACATACCATAAGCTTCTTCTCACACCAACACAAACAACTTGCTTAATCCCAAAACAATTTCCACAAATTTCCACATTTTTTTTAATAATATTTAAATTCAAGTGTGTGGAGATGCATAATAGATTTTTAAAATATTTACGAAAATTTCATAATGTTTATTATAAATTTAGGAAAGACGAGTTGAAAGTAATGAAAAGCGAAAAAGAAGACTAAGCAAAAAAGCTTTAAGTATTTGAATGCGAATGCATTTAAGTGTGTCAATGTGTGTTTACATTTATTTAAGCGGTTATCCTTGAACTGCACTATACGCAAACACGCTCACGCTCACACATACACACACATCCATACAAACAGTCTCATACGAATGTAGACACCTTGTTTACATTAACACTAAAACACATGCACTTATCCGACCGACATGCATTCGGAGGCTTAACACTGGTAAATAGTTTACTCGATATTATCACAACAAAAAGTAAAAAAGAAAAAAGACATAAACGCAAAAAATTGAAATTCAATGAATTTTCGATAACCCTAATCCAATGCAAATACAAATATTAGAGACAATTGCTTGTTGTGGTGGTGATATCCTTTTCAATTTTCGCACAGATGAGCATACAGTTCTTACAAACGCATTCACAGTATCGTTCAAAGCAATGCTTTTTTAACATGCATTAGATGATTTCACATGGGTGCTAGCAGACAAAGAATGATAAAATCTGGGTTTATTTTTGCTCCCCTCGTTGACATATGTACAGGTGTCGGTATTTATGTGCACTTTTCTCTTCAAACACTGTCAGAAAAAGTACAGGGATTTGTCAGCATTGACGCGGAAAGTTCCATCTATCTTTAATCTACTTTAGTTTTAATGGAAGATAGATTTATAATTGGTGACGTACAACTGTTTTCCGGAAACTTCTTCACCTTTCTGCAAGTATTTGCAGTCCACAAAAGTCCTCAAAAGTAGTGCAGCATACGTTAGAGGCCTTTTTTTAACTCTTTCAACCCCTTCGTCGCACTTTTCACTTTTAATGCAAAATTTCAAACCAATATTCCAAGTGTCTCTGCATCCACTACACTGCGTCCCGATCTTCTATTCGCCAACTCCAAATGAACATTAAGACTCCAAGCTGTCTCGCACACTTCTTGCAGTGTAGTATGAATAGGTGCCAAAGGATATACAGCACGGGTAACATAACAATTCTTGTAACCCTTTTAATCAAACCACGTAGATTAGTTAAGTAGTAGTATGAATAGGTGCCAAAGGATATGCAGCGCGGGTAACATAACAATTCTTGTAGCCCTTTTAATCAAACCACGTAGATTAGTTAAATACCAAAGGTTTTTACGATTTCTTAAAAAAACCTATTTATAGAGAAAACGGATCGATGGGCACGAACTGAATTCGATTTAACTTAGGTTTTCTAGTTTTTCTTAATTTGAGTTTTGATAAAAGGAAAAATTTACACATGGTCGAGAATCTGTAACCAAAATATAGTCGTTAGCCTACGGTTTTCGTTTGCTAAGATCAGGCTTAGCAATGGATCTACAGGCATGAAAGCGAAGGGAGAACTACGCACAAATTAGTCCTCTTTAGACGAACATGGTTCGTACTAGTAGTAGTATGGAAACCAAGGTTACTAGTCCATTTCGACCCCAAACTTAGTTATACGATTTTGTATAACTATTAACATATGTTAAGACTATCTATGAAAATAAGGGTAGAGCGCCATAATCGAAATGCCAAAAGCCGGCTTCGAATGTAATTGTAGTCGATCAGCAAGGCCAAAAGCACGGTGATGGCTTTCCGCTTTCAGTTTCTCCGCCTGCCATGGTGTACATCACCGTGTTTCTAGGTTACATCTGCCTTTGCATTTTATTGTAATTGATAAGGAAAGTAACAAAAGACCGGAAAGCGACCGACCGAACCAATAATTATCGAATAAAACATAATTCAGAAATTGTGAAAAGAAAGTCGTAAGATATTCAGATCATAAAGTACGTATCGAATTGAGTCGGCAATCGAAAATGATAAACCGTACATAGCCGAAATATAAGAAATGCACTGCAATAATATGAAATTGTGGAAATAAAATAAGGAACTTGAGGTCCCTTGAAAATTAACACGTTTTTCATTCAGTGGAACCGTGAGGATACCAAAATTTATCAAATGTAGTACGGATCTGCGTCGATTTAATCCTCGACAATAGTACTATAATAAGCAAATTAGCAAAACTAAAGTCTTCTTTAGTATTTACAGGTGCAAATCTTTCTTACAAATCTAATCCGGGTATTTTCATGCAATAAGAGCATTTTCATGAACACTTAACCAGAAATATATTGTTGTATATTAAATGTTAGGCAACTCTGCTATGGCTTCCAGGCTGATAAATACAACTCTGAATCTATAAGTATTTATGTATACCAATGTTGTCTCATTGCCTATGTAAGCAATGAAAGAGTACTAAAATCGCTCCCTGCATTATCGCTTTTACCAATTATATCTTGTGCTGCCATTTTTGATCTTGTTGGGACCTCCCCTGCGGTTGTATTTACGTTGTTGCCGCAACAACCCATATCTTAACCTCTTTTTAAAGATATTCATCCACACAAGTCGAGTTAGAAAGCGACTCATATTCTACACAGTGAATAAAATATTTCAATCGAATTGAGAGGACATGTTAACGTGGGAGATAAACTCTCTCCATCTTCATCCTTAAAACGCAAAAGTTGACCAACAGTCCTTCTTCGCTATTTAAGTCCGTAGTAATAGGTTGTTAACAGCGTTTCTTCGCAAGCATGGCAAACTAAGTTACCATCGCTCGCAAAGCTTCAAATTTTAGCTCCGTCTGTTGAAAAGATTGTTTAAACGAGTATTTCCATATCTGGTACTTTTTCGTCCAATGTTATATTATTTCTATATATTCCATCGAATGAGAATTGAATGAACATCGCATAAATAAAAATTTCCATTTTCTAAAGACCTAATACTTTTTCGCTTAATGACCTGATATATTGAATGCAGCTTATTGGTAAATTGAAAAATTTTATACGAATGGATGCCATTAACGAATGCGTGATGATGACAAGTGTTAAAGTGTCATTTATCATCGTTAGCTGCCTGTTACTTTGGCGTACTTGTCGTCTACCAGACAACAGCAATAGCAACAACAGCAACAAGAAAATTGCAACGACTCTATAGCCAGAAACGACATATTCGCAATGTGATATCTTAACGCCTATGGCAGATTTCTTTCACAATTTTACAACAATTTGTTAAGTATTGCCCTTAACGAAATGTTATGTGTGCACATAAGCGGTTTTCATACGTCATCGTTTCCAGACTGCCAATCATCACAAAAGCAATCGCACAATTTTATTTAATATATATGCATTTGTATGCAAGTGTGTACGTTTTTATAAGTTATTCAGGGAAAGAATTTTATCATCAATTAAAAAGTTTCTTTATTTGCCTTCAATGAAATGCTTTTGGCTTTTACGAAACATTCTTTCATATTAAACGACAATTTGCTTAAACTTTCTTCGCTTCTTCTTTCCATTAAAAGGAAGTTAAGACAGATTTTCTTTTTTTTTTCGCTTTAATTTCTTTTTCCATAAACATAATGCTTTTTAAAACTTTTCCATGTCATTTTGATAATAAAAGGTTACGGTCGTCGGTTCATTTGCCTTTGCCTTCAAACAATTTTACAAAATAATTAGGAGTGAAAGTAGACACTTGCGTATATATGTATGTATGTACGTATGTGTATACATTCTGAGTATACATAAAGACTACACTATATATCGTAGAGGTTATGACACTGAATTCTGTTCGTTGCGTAAAATAAATTCCAAAAATCATGCTTGCTATCAATTTGAGGGCTTTTCTGTTTTATCTCCTGCAACAAAAAAAAAAAATAAATTCCATTAAAACAAAACTTGAGTACCAAAAATGCAATCAACTATTAGGTGGCACTACCTTTGCACTCTGTGCTTATACCTTTTTTTGACATTTGCTTTTTCATAGGAAGACATTTAAGTAAAGGGCATTCAATAACTGCATTCATATAGAGAAATATTTGCAAAGCTTTTCATTAATCGAGGACACGTCAAATGACACACCGTTGCCCTTGAAAAACATTTACACTAAATCTAAGGTCGAGAAAGCATCAGTTAGATCACAATTGCCCCTAATGAATATTTACAGCTTATGTATGCGAAAAACATAAAAATATTTCGAAATTCCCGTCTTTGGACGTACTGAACAAGGAGGTCGAGCCGATTTCTAAATTTGATCAATAAATTCAGGTGGTTTTGGAATTTGGTATAAGTTCGACCGAATACTAAATTTTAATACAAGTTTTTTTTTCACCATAAGAGAGCTGAAATGGAGAAAGGCACACATACGGACAGATTAATCAACATGAGTATTTCTTCTATAATCATGAACAAAAATAACAAGTTCTTGAATGCTACAAATGACATAAAGAAACTTCTTTGGGCGAATTCTTAGGTAATAAGCAAATAGTCACGAACACCCACGACGCATATATGTGGAAAGTACACGTTGTCTTTACTAATTGTGCACCTGTTAGACAGTGCAGTAGATCACCCTAAAACATAGTAGACTCGAGTTATAAAATTCCAAAATGAGCGAATTACTCAGATAACGTAAATGTAATATTTACTTGATCGCTCGTTGCCGGATGTTGAAAAAAAAAAATAAAAAATCAATTCCTCATGTCGTCATGCTGGCATCTGCCGGGAATTATTAAAACCCCTCCCTTTGAAAGGCAAACCTTAATGGGTGATGTTATGAAAAAACAGTATTAATATAATATAGCAGATGTTCCTTAGTTGACTTAAGTGTCAAAACGAATATGACTTCATAACAAACCTAAGAACTCAGAACGTTACAAACACTTTACCGAATAACCAGCGTGCAATCTTCACGTCTTTATGTCTGCTTATGAATACGAGAGAGTTATGGATACATTTCTTTTTGCTGTTTGAAGAACTCCAAAGATATTCAAAAACCAGTAAAAATGCTATAGTCGGGCAAGCACAACCATTAGACACTCTACACTACTTCACTTAATTAATAATGCGACCAAAATTATACATTACTTTTATGTATATCCATAACTTTCATCAAAATCTTCATATTGACGGATGCTCAAACATCAAAGTGCTCCACAAACCGCAAATTGGGCTTCGTTGCCATAGAACGGTTAGCTTTTACGAGAGCCCCTATATATGGTGTTGTCTAAAAAATAGATCTATGTGATCCAAATTCACCATGGTCGATTTACTAAGGGCAATTTTCGTAATAAATTATTGACATCTACTCCTTTTTTGGCATATAAAACCTTCGTTTTCGTCAGAATCCTAATATGAGCTGGCATCCAAAAAATAGACTAACGTGGTCCACGTTCGTTCGTAAGGTAAATTCTTTATAAAATTATTATTAGGTGCTTGCATTAATTTTGACAATTTTTTCACTTGAGAAAAGCATTTATTAAAAAACATATTTCCCATAATTTTTTACAATTTTGTTGAAAAGGTTCGAAATGATATTTTCAATCCGTTCGCAGGGTAGCCATTTTCTCTCCTTTTTAATCTTCCCATCGCTTGTAAACATCTACAAACAAATGACTCATCAAGTGCTAAGTTGTTCTGAAGTTGAGCTGGGTTTTCGTGCAATAAGTCTTGCCATTCATTGTCTTCGAACTTTTGTGATCCTCCAGGCGGTTCTTTGTCATTGACATCAAAATAACCACTTGGAAGCGTCTGAACGTGTTGGTGGGCTTCGGCAACAAATTTTTTCAAATCAAGCAACAAAAGTAACGACAGTCGAAAAAGAAATTTTTGGCGTTTTGATTGGCGTCTGTGTACACTGAGTAACTCAATAATGTTAAATGGAAAACTTTTATTTTATGTAGAGAAAGATGAAAATTACCGAATTTAACCGTTGCGTACATTGATACTTCCCATTGCTTCATCATGGAAGCAGCTTATGTTATGAACGAACTACTGGAAATTAACTCCTTTTGCCATATCAAGATTCCGCATTCGTGGAAGCGGTTATAGCAATTTTTGTCCCAAAATTCTAAAAATTTCAATTCTGATAGGTCGTCATATGAAGAGCCGGTTCAAAAGTGCTCCTATGCAAACCATTTTGAATAGCATTTTTCGGCCAACGGCCAAAAAACGTCAGTGTACTAAATTTCATCACAATATCTCGAAAATTGCGACTTG
This sequence comes from Glossina morsitans morsitans, assembly GCA_001077435.1. NCBI lineage: Eukaryota > Metazoa > Arthropoda > Insecta > Diptera > Glossinidae > Glossina > Glossina morsitans. The sequence continues at coordinate 121,975 of CCAG010007007.1, read as the reverse complement.
TAGTTTGAACACAATGGACAGACATCAGACGGACAGACAAGCTTAGAACGATTCGCAAAATGATCTTAAGTCCTTCTGGGTGTTAAAATCGTTCCCACAAACCTACTGTCTGCATGCTCAACACAAGGAAACAAGAGTGACAAACGGACAGACAGGGTTAAATCGATTCAGAAAGTGATTCTGGATAATACCGATAATTAAGGGCGAGTCTACCCAAATATTTTGTCCATTTGCAAACGCACTCATCTCAGAACATTTTCGCTACAATCATAATACACTCGTCGTCGTCTGTCTCTATCCTCTCCAATCCACATACACTTCACCAATAATTGCAATTGTTCTTATATAAAACAATCCATTAATTCCTATATACGTATATAAAGAATCCTTAGCACAGGTCGTTAATCAAAAAAAATTTCTCCATTAGCGATTACTTAACGAAGTGTAAAGTTCAACGACGCCACATTTCTAAACGAATTCAATTAAGCTTAGGGCAGACCAAATTCATTCACCCGCATTGTATTAACAACAGTATATCCCACCGTTTGAAAGTTCCATTCTTCACCTATTGCCCATGCGCCCATAACTTAAAAAACCGACGCATTTTTAAATTGAGAATCTCCTTATGCTTAAACACTCTTGCAAAACCACTTACACTACTTAATTAACAATAGCATTTAACTTGTAATAGGCTCAAGTGCCTTGTAGCCATAACCCTTCCCCTTTCCTTTAATTTATAAATTTCATTGTAATTTAATTATTAAGATACAAAAATAAAAAATTCATATTTGCTTTTAAAAGTTCAACTTGCATAAGTAAGCAAGACAAGCACTTGAGTGTCACTATTTTCGTCATTTAAGATTAAAAATTAGATAACGTTGTCGATAAAAACTTACTTTTTAAGAGGACCTTTATTTATGAAGCAACCGGCATGGAATACTAAAATTTGGGCCTCGTTGGCCTACAAGCGCTAATTTTCCATAAGCAGCTCTCGGGGCTCCAGAGAGGAGACGAACCTAGCTTAAATTTATCATAATAATTTTATATACGAACAAGTAATAAGATTATAGTCGAGCGACGCCAACCATTGCATACCCTACACCACTTCGCCTAGTACAGTTATTCACTCGTTTTGGTAGAAATCCATAATATTCATGACAGCTTGCATATTGGAAGACTAGATTTTCTCTCGATATAAGAGTTTGCGTTTCGTGATAGCGCCTACATAATTGATGGTTTAAAAAAATAGATCTATGTGATCCAACTTTCCTAACGTTCATTGTTTTTTGCCGAACCGCTCCTAGGAATTATTATGACACCATTAGATGTCTTATATGGAGTGGGGGAAGAAATAAACTCATGTAGTTCAAATTAGGGCCACTTAAATTATTTATTTAGTTAGTATCATGAGCAAATTTTCATCATAAAAAAATTAGCAATTAGGCTTCTTTGGCATGCAAGGGTTTAAGATGCGTAAGAATTCTTATATGTGAAAAAGTAAATTAAAAAAGGGCTTATTTTTAATGTTTTATGATGAAAGTTAACTCATAGTAGCATTCCAGCAAAAAAACTAACAGTAATGAATTTGGATCACATGTGTCTTTTTTGTTTTTTTGAATCTCAACATATAAAGGCGTTATCACGAAACGCAATCTCTTAGAGAGAGGAAATCTAAACTAACTAAACACTAATTTTTTATTTAATTTTACCTTCATTCGTACATCGTCTTTCGCCGGATAGGTCGTTACTATCTGCAATGGGTTGATTCAATTCAATTCTAGTAGTGTTCATTTTTGGGTCAAAGCATTTTAATGTATTCATCAAATCACCTTGAAAATTGCGATCTATAGATTGGACATCGAGCGGCTTCACTTCTGTTACAAAATACGAACTTTTTCACAATATATTTAAAAGTGGGGCATGTATGACTGACAGACAAGCCTGAATTGGTGCAGGAAATTATTTCGATTTGATCGCTATAATAAAACATGAGTTCTTCAAAAATCCCCCTGAGTGTCGTATACCTTGTCACAAACTTAATATATCCTTATACCACAAGTGGCGTAAGATATAAACATGCCACACATTAAAATGGGGAAATAAATATTTCATTTCTATTACTTCATAATACCTCATGGTCGAATAAAATTTTTGAAATTGTTGTTTGGCAAGAAAGATTTGCTTCCAGGCAAGTATAATTTTCCCATTTCTTTAATATTCAGCGATAACGAATTCCTTACGGCATTTTTAAATCCTTGGAATACTACTATATACTATCTTTGACATGTAATAAGAATACACTTTACTTTATATGTACGCTTTTGTCCGGCAAACAGTTACATTTTAGGAAACTTGAAGCGAAACTAAAATTCATTTATTTTACTCATAGGATGACAGAAAATTCGACCTTAAATAAATTTATCTCCATTTTTGTTACACTCTATTTTGTGCGGATGTTCGTATAGCGACACGTGGAAACATTTGCTTTTTTTATGTTCTCTGTTTATGTTGGTTGTTGTTGATGTGTTTTCTGTTCTTTTTTTTTTTTTTTTTGGTTTTAAAAGAGTTTTACATTTTTTCCAGAGATCCGCTCATAAAAGTGTTCGTCAGCTGCTGTAATGCCAAAGCATCAAAGCGCAATTTTACAAAACAAGCCAGCTAGACCAGCTTGTCGCACACAAACATCATATCACTCCTCACTACAACTACCCTTTACACACTAGTCAGTGAAGCATTCAATAAGCAACAGGATAAACGCATTCAGTTCGATGTGTAGTCGGTTTAATGTCCGCCTGACTCCGGAAGCAACATTTGTATGGTATGTTCATTTCATTGCAAAAAATATCACCAAACGGTAATGATGACTTGGGCAAAATGTATTTATGATAAGAACAGGATGAGCTTCATTTGCTTCCTGTGGTACTCAGATAATAATAAAATCAAGTTTTTTATTTTAATACACTTTCGTAACTTTACTTTGAACTTCATTTAGTGAAGCGTACTTTTTTTTTTTATTTATAAGTTTTCTTTCTTATTTTATTTAAAATTCTTTACTTCTGAGAAACCAACGAAACATTGCAATCGCTTTAGTACATTGTTGTGCTATCCTCTAGATAACAATATCTTTACATTCTCGACATTCGAAATTCTTTGCAAACTGTTTAGCTACGCTTTGCATGCGAGTCACAAATACTGTAGTCTCAGCAAGTAACATTTTTTATAATTATAAACCGAAAATTGTTATCGCCTACATTTGTGTGAATTCATTAAAACCAATTCATTTTGCTAACATAATACAATCATCAGTAATAAATGTAAAGGAATCAGCTGCTTAAGTAGTTAGTTACACTAACTAATATAAGTTAATATAATCGAAGTTAATAATTTTTCATAATCTTTAGCATGATTTACCCAGTGATTTCTCTTTCTAAGCCTTATACTTGTTTTTTTGAAGCGAAACTTCTTTCCTTCATCAGCGTAAATCGTCGACACATTGAGTCATAAGAACGGAACAACCTGCAATGAAAACGCAACATATGTTTTGTAAGATTTATGGCGAACATGCTAAAATAAAGTGAACAACTGACTAAAGCAAAAAATATGGAAATGCTCTACAGCATGTAATAAATTTTATCCTACTTTAACTTTATTACGAAAAATGTTCTTCCTGCAACTTCGTCCCTTGATTTAAGCCAATATATTGGGGAAAAGGGCGATGGCAGGGGGGTGCAATCACTGTACACTATAGCATACAGCCTAACAAGAAAAACGCTTTTTGACATTTTTTTTGGAACAGAAAAAAAAAAAATAGAATAACAATATTCGACGAAGTTATGCATCTTTTTTATTAAGCTAGTAAAAGTATGGTTGTGGACCACGACCCGCCATTAAATATCCTACACAACCATGCAGGTGTTCAGGTAACGTTTTTTCAAAACAAATCGTGATATGGGAAGTGGTCGAAAAAATGGTCCGACCCGAATCATTTTCCATAGCGTTCATGTTTAGGCCAAACTACAGTCAGTATATCAAATTTCATCAAAATGTCTCTAAAGCGGCCTGTAGGACTAGCGCAAGAAATGAGCCAGACAGACGAACAGATCGATAAAATCGATTCAGATTATCATTCCTAGTCTATTGCGACAATAATAAATGGTTCTATTCCAGGTTCTTCTGGCTGTTGAGTGCGTCCGCACAAACTTAATATATTCTTCTACTTAAGAAATGGTAACACCAAAGTAATTCTCGTAAGAGGCCCTTATTTTGAAGGGTCTTGCCGTAAGCGATATACTTGACAGATATTTAAATTTAAAGAAAAAAGTGCCTGTTGGCAGTGAAACAAGTGAGCGGGGTTTTAAAAATATCGATTTTTGTATGATTGGGAAGAGCTTGAATAAAAAAATTCAATTTCTCACCAAGAGGATTGTACTCTTTTAATAAATTTATTTAATATAATATGTATTGAAGTTTACTTATCTTAATACACTAACCAGTGTTTCGCTAACGAATGAAGATGTTGCAAAAGAAAAATTCTTAAGTGAAAATAAAAATTGCTCCTTTGAAAGGTCGTGTTTCAAGAAAGACACATTTAATGTTTCTCCATTCGACTACAGTCCCCATAGGACGCCCCAAAGCATTCAAAACCGCTTACCGTTCTTAAGTATTCCTTCCTACTTTCTTTTCTCGAAGATTTTTTGCTAGAAGTAGCCTCTTTCATTGCATGCGCAAAAGATAGAGTCGAACGTTTTGTCAAAGAAACGACAAGAAAATGTATTATTTTGTAACCGAATGCATAATCAACAACAGCGTTTTCAATACATGTTTTTAATTTCTTGGTAGAAGCGCTGCCACCTATTGAGTCGCTGTCAATCTCTTATGCATTCAACTGTCGTCTCGATGAAGTTATACTAACGTATTTTTATTTGAAAGTGCTTTTAAATGAACGTAAACACTTGTTAGCGTTTTAAAGAGGTTATAAAGAGAGGAAAAAGTTTTCTTCTAGTGCGTAATTCTTTCCATACTTTGTAGGAAGCATCTATTAAACCAATAAAGAAGAAGACATTCTGAAAAATTTACTCTGCTTTAAATCGTAGCAGCGTAATAAAGATCATATAATGAAACAATGACAACATAAGTCTTACAAATTATCCGACATCGCACGTATAGGTTGTTACTGTTGTACTTTTATTACCACAAATTTTCTATTTCGATTTTCTTTTCCTTATTAAAAGAAAACGGTAAAGATATGCAATGAAGAATGTGATTAAAGTTGACAATAATTGACATGATAAAGAAATAACAAGTAAGAAACAAAGTTGGAATATTTCCTTATAGAAATACAACAAATCTCATTCTATAGTGTTACGAAAAATTTTGACAATGAAAAAGTCGCCTCACAGAAAATATGAAGAGAGATATGAAAACGCCTCGGCATCATTGCAAAAAATTTATAATGAAAAATGCTAGGAACTTTTTGTAAGATTTACGGCGAACATATTACAAAACAAGTGGAAGCATTATAGTGGGCCACGGTTCACTATTAAGTAGTCTAAACCACTTCGCTTAGCACAATTATTCATGTAACAACTTTTACAAATAAACCGTTATACGGGAAGCGATCGAGAAATGAGAATGGCCCGATCCGAACCATTTTCAATAGCGTACCAAACTTCATCAAAATATCAAAAACCAACAGACGGACAGACCGATGCAGGAAGTGAGTCTGATGCGATGGGTATAATAACAGATGGGTCCAGTCCCTCCAGGTGTTGTATACAACCACATAAGTTTAACATACACTTGTACTAAAAGTGGAGTTCGGTATAATAAAACCAAACAACGGAAATGATTTTTCAACAATAATCAAATTCGATGCGTTTATACAGCAAATTTCCGGGTAATTTTTTTTTTTAAAGAAATTATAAAGAATTTGTAATGCTTAGTGCAATCTACGTTTAATCAAATTGTCGACTAACATGTTAAAGTGGGACAGAAAGTAAATTCAAGCAATAAAGGAATTGGACTTCATAGTCTTGAGCAGTTGTGCAACAGATACCCTATACTACTATTTTCGTCACAAGATAACAACAATCAAAAAATTTTGGCATATGAAGGTTTCCTTTTAATCAAGAACTTTACGTGATTCGAAAATAGTCTCTTGTCATCCTCATGTCCAAAATTAGACCTTGTTGGCAAATAAAAGGGAGAAAGGATTTGTTAAAAAAATGGATTCATTGCATCGAAATTCTGAAAATATTATTTTCAAATGATTTTTGTTAAAAAATTGTTTTCATATAAGCACTTCTCCAAAATAGGACGATAGACAATGGGTGTTGTGCAAAGTTGTGCAAACCACTCTGTTTTGAATAGCATTAGTCATTGTACCAGAAAAGCATTGAAAATGTCTGCCTTAAGGGACACAGAACCGATGAATATTATTGGAAATCTAGGTCCGAAATATTTGATGGCTAGGCTTCTTATAGCATCCGCTACTACTGTCTAAGAAAAGTTGAAATCTTTACTTCGCTCTGGCAATTAAATGTTTCGCTGAGAAACTGGTTTGTTTGTTGATGTGTAATCTCTTTCAATTAATCGAGAATCTCATCTAATCAACATTGAGCTTAAAGTTTGAGGCCATCAAATGAACATTACCTAAGGACAAAGAAATTTAATGCATCATCCCAAGGCTATAATGGCCGCAACGAGAGAAAGTTGTATCCACACTATCGTGCTTCTGAAATGTGCAATGCCTGCAAACTAATACATTTTTGCAACAGTTTAGTAATGAGAAACAATATTAGAAACTCTAATAAAGCCACATGGCAACCACAAAAAACAAGTGGAATTATACAGATGTACTTTCCAGCTTTTCATCGCTATATGATAAGAAGTATCAAATTGCTGTTAACATTGTTATGCCACCAGTATTTTTATTCATACAGTTATTATTTCAAAGTGTATTCGTTTAAAAAACAAAAAAAAAAAAACAAATTTAGAAAACTCGTACATTGTTTTCAACTCTTCACTGCTGTAATTATTACCAGCAACGTGTTCGAATTAATTCATCCGCATCAGTGAACGAAAAAAAAGGTAAAATATTTTTCTTTCATTAGGTAAAGTTAAAGCAAAAAAATTTCTAATGCAAGCGCATCCAACTTTTGACCCAAGCAAATTACACAATTACATAATTACACAATGTTTTGTGTTTTATTCTTTGTTGGCTAAAATGTATTTTTGCCTTCACTGCAGAGTTTGCGTCAGCTTTTTCCCAATGTTTGCAACACACAGAAACAAATGGTTAAATTTATTTTTCATGAGAACGCATAGTGGATGACCGTTCATCGGCCATAATCATAAGCTCAAAATTTGTTTAGAATATAAAAAGTAACCTCTAATCCTCTCGCCTTACCATCATTAAATTTTCGCTTTACACTATTAAATTGTATGAAAAAAGATCGACCGCCAAGCACACTAAGTTTGTTGTCGCGATAAAATATCAAATTTATATCTGGTTTCCATAAAAAAGCATACTTTCCATGACGGCTCAGAATGTTTACTGAGGTAATCGAAGCTTAAGAAAATTAATTTCTTCATGAGAAAGTTTTTATAAAATGGGCTCGAAAAAATAGATCTACGTGCTCCAAATCTGATAGCGAGTTAATTATACACTATAACACCTTTTGATACAAGGGTGTATTATATTTGTGGGGATCTATACAACACCCACAAAAACTTTGGATTGAGCAATCTTTTATTGCACCGATCGATTCGGAAACTGGGTCTGAAGTTGGTTTGTCCGTCTGTCCGTCTTGTTTTCTTGTGTTCAACCTACACGCCCTAACTTTTAAGATATTGTGATGAAATTTCGTACACTGTCGCGTTTTAACTCATGGACGGACTCTATTGAAAACATTTGTGCTCGATCACTTCCCACGTTTCTTTTTTAAATGTCATTATATAACTACCTGTAGGGTGGTACAGGCCGTAGTGAACCATGACCCGCTATAGCGTTTTTACTTGTTTTTATGCCAAATTATATTCATCATAACATATTAAAAAGTAAATGTTGCTAAGTTTGCTATGTAAACTTTGTGGCGAGAGAGAACACCAAAAACGGGCTTATTCGACCCACATTTTTTACATCCATGTAGTACGACGAGATATAATTTTTGAAATTTGCAAATTTTTCTCATATAACAACATTTTCATGGGGCCCTTGAGACAAAAGCCATCAGCGAAACAAGTATTGATTGAAAATATTTCAAAAATTGCGCTTTTTACCTTAAACACAAAAATACATGGACATGCATCAGGCAATTGGACCGCAAAACTTAAGTCGATTCAGAAGATGATTCCGAATCGATCGACATGGTAATTTCCTTCAGGGTGTTACATAGATCCGCATAGCCTAACATATCCTTTGCCCTAACTAATGTGAAGTGTATAAATCGGATTCGTCAGTGTGGCCGTATATCATTAAACATCTTAAGCTTATGTCTTGCCTCTTCCGTGAGCAATAAATCATTCCAATTTCTAAAAACGATACGATATATGAACTTGCTTTTATTGGACTGTAAAGTCTCACATAGAGGAAAAGGAAGTGAAAACCTTTCATGAGGTTAGCAAAAAAAAAATTGTTTTAAAGAATCGCAATGTAAGGTCCAGGAGGAACGCTTGAGGTGTTGGTGTGCCTTACAACATGCCAAGAACTTTCTTCAAGAACACAATGCAATAACCCTCTGGAAGCAGCCAGAAAAATCGGATTTTCAATTACGTTCATAACTTGCGGTAATAGGTCGACTAATGCTGTTGGTATGCAAATCAATGTTGATGCTTTCTCTGCTTATCTTTATAGATTTTATTCCGTAAAACTTATTAATAAATAAAACATTTTGTAGGCACGCACCCAAAGAAGAGAAAATTCATCCAAAAGTTATTGAATACTTTGACATTCCGAGTATATTTAGCTAATCACGACTAAGTTGGACTGCACTATTCTTCGCATATGTATCGTAAAATTTACACATATATGTCGTACTTTAAATATTATATGTCAGATGTCGGTCGCCTTTTTGACCTGTAAATCAAAACGTGTATGTTAGTTGCTTTACGAAAATATCTACATCTAGTGATTTAATTTCCATGTCATACTGAAGATCATAATGAAATAAGGCGCTTAAAGGTCTAATCACAAGTGGATGAAAAGCGCAGCGTAGCTGGAACACATTTTGCTTTATGTCAACAAGCACTTATTAACAGATACTAAAACCGTATGTTTAGTCGGCATCGAGAAATTTTACATAAACCGATTAAAATCTTTTCGCGTTTAGTATATCCGCCGTTGAAGACATTTGCAACAACTAAAAGAAGACTTCAGAGATCGTGTAGAGCATATATACTCTTCACTAATATCAATTTCCCAAAACCATGTAGACGTGTCAGTCCGCCTGTTTGTAGTGCAAATATTCTCCTGGATTTAAAAATTGAGATATCGGCTTCAAAATTTCGCAAAACTTTGGCAGATATTGAAAATGGAGCAAATCGATCAAAGGCAATACCCATTGTACAATATAAAGCGAATAAACCTGTGTGTTTCGAAATAAGCAAAAGTAGATTGAAATACAACAATAAAGGGTTCCACGTACGGGTGATCCTTTAGCACCTACATAAAAGTAGAAAAGATCGCTTAGAGAGCATGAAAGAAATGCGACCACAGCTGAATATAATTCCCTTAATAGTGCTTTTTTAACTTCATTTCTTCTGCATACATAACTACAATTGTCTGTCTGTCTGAGCGAGTTTTGTTTTTCTACATTTACATTTTATACATAACTCTAGACTGGTTGGTAATGTTGTTGCCGTATCGTCATTGTCAGTTTGATAACACATTCGAGCATTCTCTGAACTTTATCATTGTTTACGTAATAAGATGCCAACGGCCGTGCAAGTGTTTAGCATTCAATTTTGTGTCCTGCTTTTCTTTTTATTTTTTTTTTTTTGCTAAAGTCATTCTTTACATTCTTGTTCATTTATTTATTTGTTTACTTATTTATTTATTTATTCGTTTGCTGTTTTCCACTTTTCATACTACCTGCATGTTGTGAATAACGTGTTCATTATACGGTAAGCACTTTTAATGAGAATTCAATAAAATATAAGAAAAACGTAAAACACTATAGCGGGCACACGGTCTACTATTGAAAACCCGATATCACTCTGCACTTGTCCATATAAAGGCTTTTCAAAATAAGTCGTTATATGGGAAGTGATCGAAACCGTGTTCAATAGCGTTCGTCCCTGGGCCGAAACATGCCGATCTACTAAATTTCATCAAAATATTTTAAAAAATTTTGACCTGTAGGTTGAACACAAAAACATTTGGACAGACATCAGACGGACAGACGGACAGACAAACTTAGATCGATTCGAATAAAAAAATTGGTGTACCTTAAGTACTTCCGAGCATTATATACGTCCGCAACGTTAACATGCCCTGTATGACAAATGATGACGATGTGAACGTGTTATTTCGCACTCAGGTTTTGACCATCAAAACAGCCTAACAATGTCGACCTTAACTTTTTTATAAGTTTTCAACATAGTTTCTCTTGTTTTCTTTAATAGATTTTTTTTTTATTGAAATGAAAAGTTTTGTTTTTAAAGACTATATTTCACGCTCTGTTCTTGATTCCGCTGCTAAAGTAAAAAAACACAAGAATAACTGTTAGAGGCGGTCGAAACTCATCCTATTTTGCCTCAATGGCCTCTTAACATCAAATTCTCTTTGCGATATAGTTTTCTATTTGTTTGAGCCAATAAATCTTAAATTTACCTTAAGAGTTTTACGTAACAATAACATCTCCTGCCCAAATTTCCGCGAAAATTGTTTACAAATAGAAATGTATTTACATATATACAAACTAGCGTTTAAAAAGAACACCTCTATACAGTATAAAGAGTATAAAAAGTAATGCTATCTGCGGGCAAAATAATTACAAAAATTATCTTTCATAATAATGCTACAAAGGAAAGAATCGAAACAATGAGAACAGAAGCTATGTTATCCTTGGGACGAAACTTGAATACCCAATAACATAAATTATAGGGTAAACATGATTACAAACAAAAGATTTACCAAATAACTAAAGCGCTATATGCCTTCTTGTAAAACTGGAGTATTCACCACCTCAAGTTTCAAAGCAATTTAATTGCAGCACTATTCACAGCAAAATTTCGATAGATATTTGCTTTAAAGAAACTGTTTTTGCGCTTTGGTGATATCAAAGATCATCCTACATGCCTGATCCTATTCAGACATCAGAGTCTCCCATCATGTGGCATCTATTCTGCAGCATAAAGCTATATGATGCCTTCTTAAAAATATGAGGGACGGAAAGGAAACACGGTTTACCGAGAACCTTGGTTTACGGAGAATATGTTTAGAGTACATTCGTCGATAACAACTTTTATTGATCGTTCCTTTAAGAAACTCGATATAAATCGGGCTTGGATGCAACAGGATCTCGTAATACTCCGCCAAATGTCTTAGATATTTTCAATTATTCATCTACACTTTTTTAACTTGCACACAAGTTAGACATATATGTATGTACACTCAATAGTAGAGACATATTATTTCCTGATCTTATACATAGGTGGCAGCATAGCTAATTACGATCACGTATTACATGATTTGGTGCAAGAGGAAAATATAATGTTGTATAAGGAGAGCGAGAGGAAAATGAAAGTAAGCGAAAGATATATTTGTGACACCCTAAGAAATCTATAGACCGTAAGACGAAAGTACGAGAAAGCTTGGCAATCCTTAGTTCAATGCCGTGTTAATTAACTAACCCCCATTGGTGAGAATAAAACGGCACTCCACAAAGGAAGAGATTGGAATAATTATTTCAGCCACAAACGTCAAATTTATCGACCGGTTCAGATACTCTTTGCTCCTTTTTAAGTGAAATCGATAATAATCTACCGACAAACAGGCTACACAAGTCCACGTTACCGAGATGTCCATAGATTTTGACTTTGTATTTTTCTGCTTGCAGAGCGAATGAAGATCTAACATATTTTGTTGCAACTCATCGAGGATACGAAAATGCATTGAGTCGTTCATAACCTGTGCTAAATAATTCTCACAATGAAAATTTCTGCTATGTTAGAGTGCAGGGAGTGATCTTAGAAATGCGGAAAATTAAGCAAAATCTGATTTTATAAGTGCATTAGAATCACCTCAGTGGAATCCTTCCTGCGTGAATAGCAATCTTTTAGTTCTTACTTCTACTAAGCCCGATTACTTCCCATCCTCGTTCACTGTTAATCTCATCTTCTGCAACGTAACGAGGTCAAGTTAACCCGATAGTGATTTAAACAGATAACTAAATGTCTTCCTCCTAAATCCATTCTAAAGACGTCTGTCTGACAGCCACTGTTGCATATTTTTTTGTAAAAACTTTTTCATCTTTTGCAACGTTTCAATGAAAACTGTGAAGAGCAGAGTTGAAAGAACACTTTGTTTAAATAAGAGCAACGGAATAAAAAACTTATGGTACATTGTTAAAATAAATACACGAATAACATGTGCAATCGAAACAAAATGCATCGAAAATGTTTAACTTATTTCGTCAATAAAAATGAATTCGCAACAGCAATTGCCTGCCCATCGAACATTGTTTTTGAAAATCTTCAATTCCATTCAAGGTGGCTAAAGGCTGCAAATCAGGCAAAGGTGGCTTTCATCGCGTGCTCGAAAGCTCCGAGTAGCGAATCAGCGGCACCTCAAACGATGTCATAGCGTTGATTGTTAATTAACATAACGCTACATTATGTCGCGGAAAGTTCGAAATGTTTTTTTGATAAGCCGCTCATTCTCTTAACAGCGTGTAAGATTTTGAAAGGAGGGGAAAATAGTGACAAATTGTTCGTTCAAAATATTGTAAAGTTATGATCACAAAACCAAATTTCCGGTGGCATATGAATGCTGCTTTGGCAGGGCGACTAGTCTCCTGACGCTATTAAGTAAGACAGACCTTTTCTTTAGATCGTTATAAAAAACGAAAAGATTAAGAAAGGAGGGAAGAAGAATGGCCTTAAGTCGTCCGTTAGAATATGCAGCACTTAGAGAGAGTAAATTGAATAATGCAAATGTCCGCTCAAGGCTTCCAACATTGCCTTCAGGAGTTTATGCACTTCTTTATGGTGGCCAAAAAAATTACCTTGTACAGTAAACATTGCCCTTACTTATGAATCATTTCCATTCCCTTTAGTTTGTTTATCAAACTCGTCGTATCTTGCAAGCTCTTCATGAGTGACGCCTCTTATATATCGCCGTTGCCTTGTGGCTTTATTATAATCCACAGCAGAAATCGAGAACTCCCAGCAGCTTGTTTATTTAAGGAAAAAAGGAATGCTTTTGGTGAGTGATGTGCAGTCATAAACTGTTTATGGGTAGACGAGATCAAATATAATATAAAAGAATAAAACCTAAAGAAAATACTTTGCCAAAGAGAAGTCAATGTATTATTCTGTACGGCATAGGTGTAGTCACGCTGTTTTGGAATATTCTTCAAAGTTAATCGACTCTGCTAATAACAAATTATTATGCTACTAATGAAGACATGGCTGACATTTTATGAGACGATTATATGTCATGCGATAACTCTTCCTGGAAATATGAAAGCGATTTGTTCTTATTTTTATTTCTTTATCAAGGCAAAGTTTAAAAAGAAAAATGCTCACTCCATCCAGATAATGGGAAAAGCCGATTTTTGTGATTGCGTCGTTCACCAGCAGAGTTAGCTCTTATGTAGCATTTATTCCAATTTAAAAGAAAAGTCGGGCAAGATCGACTATCCTCATCTATTTTCGGCATAAAATATCAAAAATTAGTCGTTGTTGTCAAATGAAAGCTTATTTTTTATAAGAACCCATATATGGGAAGGAATCTGAAAAACAGGCCTTCGGAGTCTAAGCTTACCATAGGTAATTTATATATTAAGTCACTCTTTTGCGTCAATTTTCATTATAAAATATTAAAAATTAAAGATTATCGCCATTGATTAGCTTCTTTCTATGTGAAGATTAATATGGGAGGGGTCCGGAAAGTGGCGCTATCTATGCAAATTAAGCACATTCATTTAATCTATTCCTGTGGAGAAATATTAAAGTTTTTTTGCATAGAAAAAGATCATAGAAATCACTTGACTCAACCACTTCTCCATAGCATTCGTCCTTGAGAACTTCAAAATACACATAATTTTCTTTTACCACGAATTACTTTTCACGATATTTGTTTTAAGGCTACTTAAAAAGAAAAAAAATTCTCTGTTTACACGAATTGTTTTGTTTTAACACGATTTTCAATATTCTATGAACCCTTTCACAGCTTGGCGATATATTTTTGGCAAACGCCGATTATATGCGTATATGAGTGGGACTCCCCGAATCATGCATTCAGTAAAGACGTTATGTGTTTAGGTTTTTCAAAGTATAATTTATTTTTTATAATACATTTAACGATTTAAAAGATACTGGCGATTTTTGCTATAATAAGACAGATGGATCTACCATAAGTCCTTCGCGATGTCGTATACATTCTTAGCGTAATAATCAGCTTAATATGTCCTTTTACCATAAATTGTGTAGTGTGGTATGTAAAAAAGGCTCATTGTATTTAAGTTGCATTCATTCACTTGATCGAGTGTACGCAGATCTTATTAGCCATACACAAGGTTTCCACCTATTTCTATCTACTTTTGGCAACGAAGTTTTAAAGCGTAGTAGATCTTACTCAAGTTGCTCACATCACCAATAAACTTTTACAGATTTTGTGTGACTGGAATATGAAATACGCACATAGCGTATTGTTTTGTGGAGAGTTGCAAGAAGAAAAGCTAAATTGAAACCTTTCCCTACATGTATAAATGTATGTATGTATATGTGTTTGCATATATGTTTGAAAATATAGACAATTGAATTGATGTTGAAATGGTGCGTACATAGCCGCAAAACAAACAAGAAACACACACAAGGTCGTTACTATTGTAATTGTTGGTTCTTTTGTTGTTTGTTTGTTATTTTGCGAGTTTTTTTTTTTTTTTTGTTTTGTTTTGTGTTTTCCTTTTATTCCTTATTTTCCTACCAAAAAAAAAAAAAAAAACTAAAGCAACTTGTTAACATGATTTGCTTAATGTAATAAGATCAGTAAATATGTACATGAAGTACACACAGCTATGCATACAAACGGATATGAATTTGTAAGAAGTGAACTCCAAAGTTAAAGGTATACGCTTATATTGTGTACAGGAAAATGCACTTAAACTTTTTTCCTACTTTTATAGCATACTTCATTAGTGCCCCCATTCCCCCATCTTTCTAGCTATCACTCTCACTCTCTCCCTCTTTCTCTTCTGTTACTTGCTCGTTTCCATATCCCTCCAAGTCTCTTCGCAATTTATAGAAGAATTCCCTTCCTTCCCGTTTCTCTTCATCCCTTTCCCAAAGATTATAAATGCGAATAACTGTTTGCATTGAATGCATATCCATTTTAACAGGCAATAACAGCGTGAGTTTATTGTAGCAAATGCATTGCATTGTGTGCGAGTGGTATACATACACATCCAGAAAATCACCAGGGAAGACATCACTTACAGTTACAAACTGTTGATTAAAAGTAATCATTGATTTTTCAATCGAATCACGTGGGATATTTTCTGTTTCATTGTTTTCCAGTTACATCACACGTTTCTCTTTTCATGTCATTATTCCTCGCCCTCTTTATCACAACTTATCCGTTCAACGAAAAGAAAAATAAAATGAAAAAAAAAACAATCCATCTACAGTTGTTCAAAGGGAAAATAGTCAATAAGAATAATGGTTAAATAATGAAACGGGAAAGTGAAAACGAAAAATAAACATTGAAAACAGGTAAATAGCAGGTTGCTTAAGGCACCAGTATGGGCGAACTCTTAGGAGAAGTTAAGCATACAATCGAACGAATTAATGCATAATAATGTACGCACACGATCCGTCAATATAAATATCTCTAGAGGAAAAATGTGCGAAACAGAATCTTGAAAACATGTACACAGAGGTGTTAGTGCATAAGTATATTTGATAAATACAGAGACTAATTGATAAATTCGCAGAACAAATGTAATCAAATCACTTCACTTTAAACACTAGCAAATTTTTGATGGCTCGCAATTTAAATTACAAGTAAGAACATTACCGACGTATGAGATACCCTACACCACTTCGTCTAATACAGTTATTCACTTGTTTGGTAATAATACACCAAAAGTTACACATTATTTTCATAAAAGCGCGCGTATTGAAGGTATACACTCGGTGATATCCAACAAATAGACTTACCTGGCCCAAATTCGGTGAGTTTGATTTCTATATTAATTTACTATTGTGAAACAATTTTCACCATCAAATATTGAAAATGATAACGTTTGAGCATGTAAAGAGTCAGTTCTCATAGAAACGCTTATATGACAGAGGGTTCAACGAATTACCCCAGCCGAGCAAAATTTTTCATACGAATTTCGAATGTGAAAACACTACTACAGAGCAAATGTTATCGAGAAATGTTGAAAATTGTAAATTATTTCCATATAACAATAAGTCGTTATATGTAAAGTGATGGAAAAGGGGGACCGATCTAAACTATTTCCAATAGCCTTCGGCTCTGGCTCATAAAATTTTATCAAAATATTTCCAAAATTGGGACCCATGTTGGGAACGCAAATTTGCTAGCACACACATCAGACCGATAGATGGACAGACAGGCAGAATCATTCTCTCTTCAGAATCATTTCTCTGAATTGATTTATATAATAAAAGGTGGGTCTATCTTCAGCCCTTGTGTGTGTTATGTACGTCAGCACAAACTTAATATATATATGCAAGTGATGTAGGATATAAAAACCAGGAGTTGTCTACCCATAATTCTAGCGAAAATATAAGATGATTTTTATTGTTTTAACCACGGGTGACACAAGATAATGGAATGGTCGATAGACCCTGAACCCTATGTTTGTGTTTCTTAACATTATTTTCAAAAAACCAAATTACAAAAAAACAAATTAAATAAAGGAAATAGCAATGGAGAGAGAGAAAATTAGTACTTTGATGACTCTTTTTAGCTCTCTCTCTCTCTCTCTCTCTCTCTCTTACACTCACGGAACAAATTTTGTCTTCAGGACTGCAATTATAACACTTCATGCAATAAATCATTCATACACACATTAATTTTCTCACAGGAAACGTGTGAATATTATTGCATAACGACAAATTTTATTATTTCACTAACGCATAACAGCTAAAATGTCGCTTGGTATTCTGACTCGTTCCTCCCTTTTTTTATTCATTGCATTCATTTTATCAAAACACCCTGAAGGAAACCGTAAATTCTAGGTATCTGCGGCCGTCTGTCTCTCCTCTTATTTGTTTCCTCCTCGTCATTTTCCAATTGAGATGTCGGTTTCAAATTTGGCAAAATCATTGAAGGTTCTTGCGAGCATATTAGTATCGACAATGGACAAAATCGGTCAAAGTACTTGCCGACAATACGAGTATTCGAAAGCAAAAAAATTGTTCTTTTCTTTTTCCTCATTATTCAGTAACACGACAGTAAAAGCATTAAAAATGTCCACTTCTATTCTACGGGCGTTACCCGTACGGAAAGGGGAAAAATGGGTTGCGCCATTTCAACTTTATAGGATATCGAAATGTGGTTTTCGTTTTCGCTTTTTTTAGTATTTTTTTAATATTCGATTACAGAAATGCTTACTTTTCATGGGTCTTTTTTTTCATACTCTACTTTACATGCCCTACAAGCGTATGTTAAGTGCGTGCATATGTATGTAACGCCTAGAAGGACTTGAGATAGATCCACCTTTTATTACATCGATCGATTCACAGAAGTAATTCTCAATCAAACCTTGACTGTCCGGCTGTCTGTTTACCGTATAATGTTCACGTATTTTTGTGTCCAAACTACAAATCGCAGTTTTTGAGATATTTCGATGAAACTTTGTACACCGACGTGCTCTTTGCGAAGAACGATTGCTATTGAAAATTGTTCTTATCGGATCACTTTTCGAACACTTCCCATATTTTTTGAAAAATCGTTATACGAGTAACTATATTAAGCGAAGTGGTGTAGCGTGACCCATTTTTACTCGTTTTTCTCTTTCTTCTCCTGATTGTTTTTTGTCGAACTTTTGACAACCTTCCGAGATCTTGTGCTAAGATCTTTTTCTATTCACAAGACTTAAGGAACTCCCATGCATGTACCGTAGAACCCTTAGTCTTACTCTTGTTTGATTACAACAGCAAAACTGTCGAAAACATACCAAGACCTTAAGAATGCAAACTTCTTGCATCGTTTTAATTATTCAGTTGATATTCACTTAGATTGGAGATTAATTGAACATATCTTTACGATTATGATCGATATTTTTTAGATTAACTAAATTATTTACCCATAAACATGAGAGTGAGAGTGAATGCTTTTCGAAATCATCAATCAATTAACAATTAACAGATAAATGAAAAATGCTTTAACGATGATGTCATCCATGTACGTTAGCTTATCCCACAACTGAAGAAAGAAAGATACAAACAAGAAATTTTAAAAGAAAAACATTAAATTTATAAAATCTTGGAATAATTTTTGAGATTTGATATAAGAAAACAGTTCAAGGTTATGTTCAGGAAAGACAACTAAATGCAAAGCATATTCACATGCACACATGCACACATGCACACATGCACACATGCACACTCTCCCGCTGACGCACATACCTAAAAAGTTACTGTATCAAAATAAAATTTCTGTTTTTAAAGAAAATTATGTCGTCATAAATTCTTTTCGGATTATTTTAAAAGCTTGCAAACTCTTGGTACTTTAACAATCCCTAACAAGCTCTGCATCGAAATGCATAAGTTTTACTAAATGGGATTTTGTTCAAGGCTAGAAAACAAGAAATCATTTCTTAGTAATCCATACGTCATCATATTCTAATACTAACATATCTGGATATCCTTATACGATGGCTATTAAGTAAAGAGATATTTTCTATTTTTATGAAAACACATGACTTCGGTTCTATATGATGGTGAAGGGTATTTGATTGGAAAATGTAGCGCAGATTCATTCATTCGAATCGTAATCAGTCGTATGATCTGATATGATTTTATATCATTTGTCTCCCGCAGTTATGTCGCAACATATGTCGCAGCCTCGGCATTTCCACTTGCTAAAGTCTTAAACTCTGAATCAAAACATGATTCAAAATAGCATTCAACTTTTTGATGCACGATAAGAAGCAAAATATTTCCGTGCAAATTACCCACAGTGACACATCAAAAAGCAAAGAGCAACGAAATGGAGAGTGAGCGCTCTTAAGAGAACATCTGCTCATAGCGTACTTTCCGTTAGATTTGTTGAATCTACCCACCTATTACGAATAAGCCCATTCTTTAGCCAAATGCCAATCGGTTGACTTCCTAACTGTTTCCAGTTCGATAATTCATTATACCCTGCACCACCTTCTATCAAGGGCCGGTTAGCTATACGCGAACGTATACAACATCCATATTGACTTAAGGTAGAATCGTCTCTTATTGTGCCGTCCGAAAATGATCTAAAGCACTATCCGTTCGGATTCCTATGATGAAGTCGACTACAGGCAATTGGCTGGCGACTGCATTGGTGTTTTCAACCATTCCAGATATTTCCACTTTCAAGTCGAAGATATACAAATACATTCGTTTTTTCTCTGCCTGCAATCGTACCTGACCGCTGCACACTCCAAATGTACAGAGAACATCCTCTGAGTGGCTGATCAACTAATAAAAAAGAAAAAAGCTCTGGCCCATACTGTGACCTGAATCGCAGTATTTGTGCAAAGGCTCGCCAAATAGCGCTTTTTTTCAAATAATCGTTATATGAACAAATGTTTTGGTTTTAATATTTCTCAAGAATAAGATCTTGTGAAATATAGCATTTTATTACTTTTCCTATGTAGACATTCTTTTAAGAAATAGGCATGTATGTGACAACAAAGTCTAAATTTTTCTATTTTATGAAGAAAATGAATCCAAAGTGATGATTTGATGTATAACGTTACTAAACTCAACTTTGACCACATTAGTGTATTTTTCAGTTTCTTTGCCATACGAAGGTATCCAAGCAAGCAAAGTAAAGTTTTGTACGGCCACAAGATTCAATGTTTGATGTTTTAGTAGTCAAAGAGTGTCAAATCAATCGGCATCAGTGGACAATAAAATTTTAACTTTATTTTAACTAAACCAATAAAAACTCTACAGTGTGGCATGACTTATCATTAAATACTCTACATGACCATACCATTCGGTCTCGTCCGAATTAATTCCAATAGCGTTCGTCGTTGGACCAAAGCACTTCAGTGTATCAAATTTCATCAAAATATCTCATAGATGGCAGCATGTAGGTTGAACAATAAGAAAACAAGAAAGGCAGACGGACAGACAAGCGTAAATTGACCGGGAAAATGATTCTGTACAACAGGTTGTGTAGGATAAAAAGTATGCTTAGCATGTATTATTACGATACTGTACGGTATTCAAAACATTAGTACTCTTACTATTGCTTTTTTCAATTTTCTCATCCTTTAGGGAACAGGGCTAAAAGTCGAGCAACATGGGGAAATTTCTTGTTATCCCCAAAAAGGAAAAACCTTGTCGAATATCCATATGTAAGTCATATGCGCTATGTAAACCATATAACTCATTGCTGATGGCATATGCAAATCGGGATATTTCGCTACTTATGTGAATTTCATGTAAAAGAAATTCTTCATTACTTGATGGTTTAGTCAAAGAACTTAAAATGTCTCAAGCAAAAAGACATTTTCCTTAATCCCATGGTTTTACCACTAAACGAATATTAAAATAATAGAACTTAAAAGAATTGTCTGCATTTAACCCTTGCCTCGTATACATACAAACACACTTGTCCGTTATGACAATAAAAGTATAAAATATTAATATTAATGTAAAAACGTAAATGCATTCTCAACTGCAGGTAAAATATTAACCGCCGTTTAGTGGGAAATACAAATAGTCGAAGACAACGCCGAGATAATCATTGAAAATAAAGAACAGCGTAATTGTTTGAGGTAATTAAAAATACTGATTGATATAAACATTACCTCAAGGTCTTTAAGTTTATTTCGTTGACTTAAAAAATTTATAAACCATGTCTTAAACTTCGAATAACGTGTAGGACAAATTGGAAAAATGAAAATTGTAAATTTTCTTCTTTTTGTTTTTTTTAAGAGATATATATATATACAATTCCGTCAGTTTGGAATAAGACAGATAGATATCTTGTGAATTGTTTATGTATGCTTGCTGCTGAGAGGAAAGCAAGGAATATAGAATTACTTGTGTACATGTATATACGAGGACTAGATGAAAAAGTCTTTAGTCTACAATGGAAGGTTAATCTTCTTTATTCAATTTGGAATTTATTTCACACAAGGAAAGGGGGAAATCCTCTCTATAGAGTACGTTTTTTAGCTGAATATCGTTTCTTTTTAAAACTAATTCTCCTTTTTTTGTGAAGAGACATTCGAAGAGGAGCTAAAACGTAAAAAGCAAAAGATTGAATTATCCAAGCTTTTCATTCAAGATCCCTAAAACCCTTGAAGGAGATATTTTCGAAAAGTGTTAAGAAATGTACCTCGAAGGTGAGACAGAAAAAGAGAAATTAAGCTCATCTTATGTTTGTATCGAAAAAATTATTACGTGTCCTTTCCTTGGCGCAGGTTGCACGAAGTGAAAATATCTCCCAATAGAGGCAACGGAGGTCCTTCGATCTACAAAAGTAAAGCAAAGTCCGTTTTGTTTTCGCCTCTGACATTGCATATGCTTTTGGTGTGAGAGCTTGGGGCAACCACACCATTCACTACTTTACTGTACCGATATGCACCCATTGAGATAATGGAAACAAGCCTTTAAGTGGCCGGCGTGTGAGATGCCAGGGAGTGCTGAGAAAGGTAAAATGCATCGACTTTGTAATTGTCGATATTGTTGCAATTACCTAAAACCATAGCAGGTAAAGATGACAATGAGATGACAGCTCGTTTAGTGATCGTGTGATCGCCAATTCTGGCGATAATTTAAACTCTTGATGTCAAGAAAAAGGTAGAGATCCTTATAGGATGCTAGAAAGCAGTAGACCGCTGATTGTTATGTTACTTTCGACAAAAGAACAAAAACCGTTTTTGTTCATTTTTCCATATCGGAAGATGTTTATTATAAGCTAATAGAGAGATATATGATTTTCATTGACAACTTTGATTTGTGCCGCGGCGTGTAACCTAGATCTCTCAGCAATAAATCTGCCCATAGAACAAAATGATTTTTCTAAAGAAAATCTTTCTATTAAGTGCGGTGCAAACGCAGTAGCTATCTTACTTTAGTTACGGATTCCTTCTGTAGTGTGTGTATACATATATGGTGTATATATAGTATATATACTTATATGTACGATGTAAAGGAAGAGAGAGAAAGAGTTCAAAATTTCATCTTTGCTAATCCGATAATTTCTCATGGAAAACGCGCTGTAAACGCTTAGACGCTCTTTTAAACTTCGATCGCCCAATATTATGTTGTCAACTTCCTCATATTACTCTCGCATGTATAAAATACACCCGTCAATAAATCTCGGGACAGAGTAAAACCAATCGAACTTCTTCATTAATTTGGTCCCTTTTAAGAGTTACAATAAATCTAACGCTTCTCTAATAATTCGACGTTTTTTTATGTCAAATTTCATTTTATCCCGAAAAATGTTGCAGTTAAATTATCCGACAGCGTTTAAATCCATACTTTGTAAATTAATTTACAAAATATATAAATAACGAATAAATAACCAAATGTTTCAGTTACCACAAGCGGAAACAATGATCCGATGATTAGATTCATATATCTTTCTCTGGAACATAGCTGTGAGATTTACAAGCAGGTAACCGATGGATGGGACAGGGAATCCACCTTCAAATCAGTCAATATTGTCAGTGCATTAAGTCAATAACACGTTTGTTGACTGTGAATGAACGCGACGCTCGTTGACCAAATTAATCAATAGATTAACTTTTGATATATTCCGGATATCAGCTATATGTTGCAATATCAAATATCGATTATCGAGAATAATGGGATGTTTTTGGTATTTTCCGGTGCAACGACATATATTCACTGCCCACACTGGGTACAACATTGTCGGTGTCTGTTAGGTCTCGTTTTAGATCAGCGACAAAGAAGAGATGGCAGAATAATTTTCAAGGCAATATGGAGTTTGATCCGTATTTTCCCCCCATCAAAAGCGCCGTGTTTTTAAGGCACAAACCAAAATCGGATTTTTTCATTCTTTTGAAAATAACGCAACTAGCATTGGCATTGGCGCTGTAACACATAGGCAAATGATCGAAATGCCGTGAAGTTTTGACAGGCATCGTTTCGCGCTTGACATTTTCTGAAAATAGTATGCACTTTTTTTTTTGAAGACGATGTGTTAGTCCCGGAAATTATTGATTGATATGATGCTTAGGTATTTTTCTGCTAATGCTTTATATGGCATGTAATGTTTGCTTGTTTACCTACACAATGGCTGGCTGACATCATTTAATGGTAAACAATAGTTTGTTTCGTAATAAATATTTCACGCAATCACTATAAAACTTTCGACATGAATGGAAGAAAAATCCGCCATAGTGGCTATGCTTCACTAAGTCTTCGGTAAATGCCAAATACCATCTGATTGATGGTTACCCGTAAGCAATAGAATATGTAAAGCATTCGGGATATGGTTTAATACATTAATACATGGCATGCAATACATGCAATACTTGTTTGATGATGTTACGAATATTTGTTGCTATTGTTGTTTGTATCCATACACACAACATGCGGGTAGATGCAATACAGTTCAATTTATATTAGACAAAAATTGATGAGTTCCAAGATTGCCTTAATATGCAGGCAGGCAGGCAGTCAGGCAAGCAGGCAAGCAGGCAAACAGGAATACAGGCATACAGGCAGGCATGCATGTAAATGATAAATCATTAGAAAAACACAACGAAATGTTTTGGAAAACTTACTGAAATGTAAACTGAATTATGTTAGAAACTAAAAGATATATATATATATATATATATATATATATATATATATATATATGCAGTCTTGTACATACATACTTAGCTAGAAATTTAATTTATTAGATGAATTATTAAAAAACATTAACGAATTTCTCAATAGACCCTCCAGGAATTGCTTAGTGCTTTTGAATAAATTAAATGCTTTACGATACGATAACAAGTCCTCTTGTAGGTCCAGGACTTTCAATGACCAGTTAATAAAATTAAACAATAGTTTCCATTGCCAGTGCTATTGTTTGAAAACTTCAACATATCCATGCGCACATTCGTCGAACCACAAAATGCTTTATAAACTCGTTATAGTCAAATGTTGGCTTAGTTTCATAATCAACTACACCAACATATATATAACTGGGATTTAAAATATTTTAATATATACAATCAAGTCCTCAACTCCTGCTCTATTATACACTTCTATGTCTTGTCAAAAAAATATCGGGAAACTCTCAAGAAACTGTTAAGAGAGATAGTTTAGGGTATTGCTAAATGGCAAAGACGCCCTTTAATTGAACTTCCGAGAGTTTTAAGCTTTCTAGGGATTGCACTAAAGAAATTCGCTTTCTATGCAAATATAGGAAAAAAACAAGGTTAATGTCATGAATCAAGCGAAGAACTCGTCGCATATGACTGCATATGACTTTTTTCTCTTTTTCTCAAATCCGTTATTATCTTTTTGTCGACATCGAGATTACAAGAAGAAATCTAGAAAAGAAGATTTTCTATGCGATGCAAGTAATGGATTGTTTAATGGAACGTATTGCTGCTTTTACAATTCCCGGTATTTTTTTACAAAAAATAACTTTCTATATATGTAAATTTACATATATACATGTATATATTTACATATATATAATTATATATATATATATAATTTACATATATACATATATATATATAAACACATATGTATGTACGTTTGTATGTTATTTAAATTTAATTTTCTTTTCTTCTTTTTTTTTTGAAAATTTTCATAAGTGTCGTGGTTTTCACACATATATGAGCATACATAAATATGTATGCGTGTACATTAACATATTTACATACGTACGTGCATTACTGTCGTATGCTACAGAATCGACACAACTTACCGGAGAATATAAACTTTAGTGTACAATGCATGCGTGTACACATATGTACAACATACACATCTGCATGCGATGATATATTAAAAAAATGTATAAGTATACAAACAAAAAAAAAAATTTTAAAACAAAAACCAACAAGTGAAAGCAGTTTAATCATGTTATGGCTGAATTTCAATTTCATTTTCGTTATTCTGCAAACTTTTCGTATATTCAGAAAGGATGTATTTTTGAAATAAACTGAACTGTTGGCTTTTTTCTTTTAATTTAATTTTATAAAAATATATTTTTAGTTCAATTATAGTGGAAAGAAAATTGAAAACTGGTTTCTTGCAAGAAGCGAGTTTTATGTCATATGCATTCCACGATTTATAAGGAATTTTTTAAGAACAAGGCAACAAAATTATATTCACGACAATTAAGATGAAGCTCAGCGCATCTATTAAGCTTATGTAATTTGGAAATCTATCGTAGATCTCTAAAATAAATGACAAACATATCGTTTGGCATCGATTGCCGATAAGTTCCATAACTACCCTAAACTCATGATAAAAGCTACTCCACTAACTTAGTTCTAAACTCACATTTTAACAACTTTCCAGAAAGTTTTCTCGTATCTTAAGCTGTTAGTAAATGTTTGGTGCGCTGGTCGCCGACTTTAAAAGTTATCTTTAAATTATCGTAGAAAATGAGAAAATATAGTAACTCGTTGCGGTTTGCACCACTTACAAGTTGTAAGCAGCATTTTTCTTAACTATAAAATAAGCGAACTTGTCCAATGGAGTATTCTTTCTATAAATATGAAGCCGGAATATTGTTTTCAAGAAACTATCGTAATGGTGCAAAAAAAAAAATTTTGTGTCTTTTATCCTTTAACGCAAATCTTATAACAACATTTTTTAATTCTTAAGAAAGAGCTTCTTATACTTGGCAATAAACCGAAGCTCAAATTGACGATATATCTCAACTGATTAGGGCCGTCATCTACTATGTATTTAGAATTTGAAAGCGTATAGAAATATTGTACATACATAATATGGGACACTACAACAAGATCAGAACAAATAAAATCTAGTATTAAGCGAAGATTGCTGCGTACGGACCACAACCTTGATATTCCCTATCAGAACATTGCATTTTGACGCAAACAGACTATAAGGCCAGTTTACAACGTTATCGTTTCCTGGCACGGTGATACAGTTTTGTAGGCACAGCATTCTTTAATGATGAGGATATCTTTCTCTCATCTCTTCTCTCTGTTCCGTTTTCTTCTGTGCTTATCTTTCTTTTTCTTTCCTGTTCTTTTTTCTCTTCTCCTCTTCTCATTCCATACAGTAATAAAATAAAAAATCGAATTGTCTACCTAGACGCAAACAAAGCAACTTGACTCGACTACACGTTATACGTTTACGTTCACATTGGCCCAGTTTGGCAAAGGCTTTGATATCTAGCCCACAATCTAATGGAGTCACGTCGACAATTTGTAAATACTACAAATGAAGGTGGAAAATTTTCATTCTCATTAATTATAATTAATTATAATGGTATTGAAATATAATCATTTCGGAACTTATCACCTAAAGTTTATTTGAAGGTAATCGTCAATAATGTTGTTTTGCGTAGATTATAACATACTTACCTATGCTTATAATATATATAATAAAATATTATTTGAAAGTAAGCTTATTAAAGAGCATATCGTAAATATCATAACACGGTGTGTTACCATTTCATAATTACCCTCATTTCCGGTGTTCATTTACCAATAAATTACGGTTAATATAAAATAATACTCGCACATACCAACTCCGTTAGTGTAAACACATAAACGTATGACATGTTTGTTTTAATTTTTCCGTCGTCGTCGTTATTATTATTATTATTATGATGTTTGCTTTGTTTTCTTTGAGTAGAGCATTCACTTTGTAAAGCGTTTTTGTATATTTCTCGTTGAAAGAAAACAAAAAAAAAAGAAAAAAATTCGGAACAACGAAAACAACAACTAAGTTACTGAGTATTCTCAAATATTTACTCTTAAAAAAGCCTAGGAAGGAGAATGCAAAGCTTTAAAAGAGAAATTGTAACTTAAAATACTGTTTTTATTAACTTAAACCAAATACTGGGAACGCAAAGAAAAGTCTCTCGTCATTTCTCTTACCAATGAGTGAACTTTAGATATTATTAAGCAAAAATATTAAATTAAAAGTTTTTCGGAAAAAAAAACCTATGAACTATGCTTATTCATCTAACCTTATATGCGCTCACACATACATACACGCATACAAAGAGTAAGTTCTGAATTGTAATCGAATTTATTATAAATTAATAACAAACGCAAAAAAAACAAACCGAAAAGAAATTATGTTCGGTTTGGACTTCCATTACTTGCTTGCTTTTATTATTATTTTCATCATCGATGGCTCAGATTATATTAACTTTACGGTTGCGTTTGTTACATTTAGAGAAATGCTTAGGAAACTTCATCAATCATGTATATTCTTCATCAAGGTAAAAGAGTATGAGTTAATCCCTCCCCGTCAGTCACTCCATCCAACTTTTCACCATCTGTTGCTAAACCCGCCATAAATACTCCCAACAGGTAAAGATACAAAAGCAAGTAATCCGCTTCAGAAAATGCATTTAAAGTTTCAAGCACCCAATAAAAAACCGTTATAAGTTATTCTGTTTGGAGGCTCCCTCCGAATTTCATACCTCCTCATCTAGTACATTAGATTCGCGGGTGAGTTCTTTCGTATTCACTTTCGTCTTCCCTTTTTCCAATTTCTAAGTGCTCAAATGTGGGTTTCTCTTCACAATGGACCCGAAAAGGCCATTATCGCCCAGAATGACGAGCTAATTTGTGTCTAAAGTTTCCGAAACAATATTTGCAAATCATCTTTGACAGATTCCAACATTTACAACTTCAATGCTGCAACTTCAGTGACACGTAACTTTTTACAAGCAACCGATCCGTTTCTTCCTTCTTGGAACTCATATCAAAATTTATATCTCAAATGCCCTGCTGCAAATGCTGCACTTTATACGCTCTGTACTTCATAACTAACCGATGAAGGGTGTTTAAAGCGGTCGTCATATATCCTATGAGAGGCACGCTAAAAAGTTAAATCCCACTTGGCATATTCCACCTGTTTGCCCCGACTTCACAAGAAAAATCGCTTGACAACCGAATGAAATGAAATTTTTTAACCGTATAAAAATTTTCCACGCCCACAATCATTGATCTTTTCATATCATTTTTGACTGGTTTAAGGAGTCGTTTAAACCAGTAAAAAAAAAGGATGTTCTGGGTGAGGGACAATAATAAAATATTTAAGATCAGGTTTCTTGTTGCAATATCTTCCAAAGATCAGGCAAGTCAGGCACAACTTAGTCCAAGTCATTGTAAATATTGGATGAAAATGTATCCATTCCTAAATACTTGTTTTTTTTATTCTACTCGTTACGAATATACTTGAAAAAATTAATAAATCCACTATGGTGGATGTAATAAAAACTTTGATTTGTAAAAAGAAGAAAAAGAAAAATAGTTTTTCCGCAATAGTGCACTCGATTACACGTACACACGTTCAAAAGGTTCGCTATACCGTTTTCTAACATTCAAAGTCTATAAAAAGTTATAACCATGTGCACCTAAGGTAAAGCAAGGTTCACTTAAAAAAAGAAAAAAGTAGCAACAACAAAATACTGTCTTGTCAGTAACGTAAACGTAACATTTCTCAGACATTAAACAGAGCTCTATTATAGAAAAAAAGAAAGAAAAAAGTGTCAGATGCGCTATAGCATACGTCAGAGTGCGTGTGATAGATGCTCAAGAAAATCAAGGTATTGTGGCTGTTGCTTAAGTGTGGTAAGGTGAACGCAGCATTGTGGTTTTCTTTAAACGACACCTTTTTATCTTTGAAAACTCAACCGCACCGAAAGTCGCGTACACAATAAGTTCATTCATGCATTTAGTTTTCGGTCTAAAGTTTTATGTTTCTCAACTTAGAGCTTTTCTGGTATTCTTTTATATCCATTACCGAAGAATGACGAGTATGGTCACTTTATCAAAACGTTTGCAAAGCCCACTGGGAAATTTCGGCGACCCTACAAACTATATATATTCTTAATTAGCATTAAATACTGAATCGATTTAAGCACTTATGTCCGTCTGTCCGTTTGTGTGTGCCTGTTGTAAATATTCCTCTAGCCGCGAAAGTAAAACTATTACCTAAAAATTTCGCAGAAACATTGAAAGTTCTTGAATGCAGGTTGCTTCTGAAAATGGACCAAATCGGTTGAAGGAGACGCTTATAGCACCACGTGAACTGAGAACACCTCTGTTTTTCAAAACGAATAAAAGATTGGTTTTTCTCATTACTCATAAACTATAGGGGGTAAAAATTTGAAGACATATTCTACGGGCGATGCCGTACTACTTGTACAAAAATTGCCACGCCTACGCAATTTGATAGTGTATCATAATCTAATTTTTTGTTCAATACTTTCATAACACATAGAAACGATTTTCAAAAACCCCGTAAACTATGCAACTATATTTTTGGCCGTTTTCATATTCGGAATGCGCATAAGCATGTTCGTCCGTTCATCTGTCTATCTGCCCTTCTGAGCAGTAGTATCGCCTACAAAGTTGCCCGTATGTCAAAAACTGTGAACACATTAGCTTTTCGTGGTTTTTGCTTGCTACTCATAAAATACAACACATACGCCATATAAATTTTATTCTGAAAATGGAAAAAATCAAAATTTCGCGCCCACACAACATTATAGAGTTGCTTTTTTTAAGTCTTTTTTAGGACAAAGGTGATGGGTATAAAAGATTCGGTTACAACCGAATATAATTTTCGTACTTGTTTTTCTTGGTATTTTCTTTCATTATTTGTACCATTCATCCTAAGTTAGGTAAGTAAGATTCTTCTCTCTTTTTTTTCTTTTTAAACATATATGATATTAAAAAATTCTTTCATAAGTTTAAAATCCCAAAAAATTATGTTTACATTTATTTATATCCAAGAGTTCAATTTTTTTTCTATTTTCCTATTTAAATAACAAAATTTTGTATCCAAAGTTAGAAATTGCTTTAAAACAAGAATGTGATTCACTCACTGTGCTACCTCATCATTAATTCTATGCAGCGCTTCGTTTTTTCCTTTGTTTTTTCTTTCAGTTACTTTTTGCTCCTGTTATTTCATTTGTATTCCGACGTGCAACACAACACGTAGAATTAAAAGTTTCAAGCCATCTTTCTCTTCATCTCGCTGAAGAGGATGAAAGTTACGATCGTTGCTTACGTATGTTAGCAACTCAATGAATTCGAATTAGTGAATATTTAATTCTGGGAATAACAAATCAAATCATTTCTACTTTTGCTAGTTGGATGTTTATTTACTTAGTGGCCTTTATTTAAATTTTTTCTTTCCTGAGTTTCTTTTACCGAAAAAATGGTCATATTTAAATGTTATTTTGTTTTCTTGATTTGTTTATTTCTTTAGACCTTTTTTCTCTTCAATTACTCTAATCCGCTTGAGTGGTCTGGCACTGAGTAGGCAAAGGTTCTCGACTATTCAAGTGCGGCGGAGTTTTCAGTAAACCCGATAGCCTAAGACGATAGTGCTTTAAAATTTTACTCTTAGAATTTACTTCTCTGGCTAAACTAAAAAAAAAAGGAAATTACTTTAAATAGTTAACTAATTGTATGTCCCTCAAGAAAAGAGTTATTTTTAAAGCAACAAACTAAGAATATTTGCAAAACGTAAAGATACGCACCGGAGATTACCTGCAAAATCAGGACAAAGAATGGAATCGATGTAGTACTCTTCATCTTTCCGTATAGCCTGCCTGTCTACCAACGTATAAAAAATTCATTAACAACTCAGAAGTAAATTGTGTTCATTTCTTGTTCTTAACTTCCTTGGTTTTTACCGGGGTTTATTATCGAAAAGCTGTAAATCCCAGCTTATAAATACCATAAAGCGTTATTGAAGTGCATAAAATACAATGTGTTATGAGAATTTTGCAAAAAAAATATTTATGTATATATATATATGTATCTATACTCGTATATATAAATGCATATTTAATTCTTAATATTTTATGATACGATAATTGCACAATATCCATGATACATATATATGATATATATATATGTGCGCAAGTGTGTGCATGAACATACTTATGCAGATTAAAATATGTAGATATATATGTGCGTTACTCATCCGGAGACATTGAAAAGAATTATGAAACAAGTTGAAATTTTAAAGCCAAACAAATCCGATCCTTAAATACTCTCCGCCATTACAACTTATGCAATTCTTCTTCTTAGATCTTGTTGCCATGTCAAGCCTTCTATTATGTATTATATAAAGAGAAAGAAGAAGAACACACAAAGGCAAGTCGCGCTCAATAAATATTTTACTTCTTTACCTCTGTTATGGAATAATCAAAATTAGACTTTGTCGCCATGCTATTATATCGTACAGCATTTGTTGTACAAGGAATATTGTGTTTGTGCGGACATAGGTAGCGCCTAGACGAGCTTAAGACAGAGCTACCTTTTATTGTATGGATTCTGCAGGAAGTTGAAAGCATTTCAAATATTTTGATGAAATTTGGTACACTGACATATTTGCGTTCAAGGACGAACGCTATTGGAGATGGTTCGAGTCGCACTACTTTTAGACAACTTAGCATATAAGATTTTACTGTATTGAAAGAAGCGGTGTAGGGTATTTAAAGGTGGACCTTAATTCGCTTTAAATAATTCGTATCTTACGTCCGTTACACGGACAATGGTCATAAAAGTGTTCTTATTCAACGCGGACTTGTTCGACCTTATATATACCAAACTCAACAACATATCTTACCTTCAAAATTTGCAGACTGTTGATTGAACACAAATGATATGGACATTGAACAAGCAAGAAATGATTGTGTGAATCGATTGCTATTATAAAACAGCTTTTTCTTAAGACATTTTGAGTGTTGCGTGCATAGGCAGAAATGCAACCACAATGATGCAAAAGCTTCCACAAATGATGCAAATCATAATTCATTGATAACTTTCCGAAGAAAGAACGCATCCTAGTAGTGGGTATTAAAAATATCGATCCAAAATGAACTAACGCCATGGTTCGTACGAAGACGTGGAAAAGCAACGATGGACTGTCCGCTGCAAGAGAAGAAAACTTCTAAAGGCGTGGTATGCACAAATTGTCAGACTGATTGGGAAAGTGTACAGCTCATGCATAGCGATGGGTAATACTTCGAATAAAATGAATGATAAATAAAATATGTTAAAAAAAAATTCCGGTTTCATATTTGCCTATACAACTGATAATAAAAATGAAAAAAGAAACAAAAGCGTATTCGTATTTTAGCCAGAAACTCAACCTTAAGCAATCTTATGAGAGTTTATCACAAAAGCGACGCAAACACGCAAGAGGTTGGCAACTTGTCAATCTTTGAAATTTAATTTTTTAGAGAATCGTAGCACGGATGCACTGTTTTGTGAATCACCACAAGTTGTGCAAGGTATATTAAGTTTGTGCGAAAGTATGTAACACTCAGAAGAGCTTAAGGTAAGGCCGCCTTTTATTATACCGATTCACTCAGAATATGATACTTAGCCTATCTGTCCGTCCGATGTCTTGCCACGTATTTTTGTGCTCAATCTACAGGTCATAATTTTTGACGAATTGGTGCAGGGTATTGAATGGTCAGTCTTGCTGACAATGAAAGTCTGTTTTCTCGTCGTGACAATATCGCCTTTTTCCCATGGTCCATGGCAAATTGCTTAACTTGTAAAGCAAGAATTATTTTTGACCTGAGTCAGCTAAGTCAACGTAGTGGCGATAGAATGCAGGCTACACAACAACGCAAACATATTTCATTGCTGATCCAACCAAAGTCGTCCACAGTCTGTTTGTAATATACGGTTCATCGACTTCTCTTGACCAGCGTTCAATAAAGTCTAGCACAGAATTTACCTTAGGAGAGTCCAATATGTGGTTTAAGAAAAAAGTTTATGATCAAATGACAAATACACACATTTTGAAAAGTCTTCTTCTGCCTTATTGATAACTACCCATGCATTAATCGAACGTATATGAGTTGAGATTTTTGATAATATTTTAATCCATGAACTTTTCAATTGAGCTTATGTATTATGAATGCATGCAACTTTATGAAGAAGAGGGAAAATACACTTTCCACCTGCACACACTCAACCACTGATTTTAATATTTTTTTGTTTTTTCGAGAAGAACAAACAAAGACAATTTGTATTTTTCGTTTTTTCTTTTTAATTTTTTCTACCAGATTTCATTACGAAAGCTTTGTTTTTTTCTTATGTTATTAAAGATTTCTCTCTTTACCGTTTAAGGTTTGTGCGGGTGGTTGTGTAGGCATTTCCTTTATAAGCATGTGTAAGGACATATGTATGCCTGGCTGTGTGCCTGTGTGTGTATTTCATGTGTCATGGGTAAAGTTGTAGTGTCACATTTTGTGCCACTTAAAAAGTTTATGCAATTTACGTAGATGTCATTGAGATGTTGATGCTTGCGCTTGCTTGCTGTCGCTGCCCTTACAACTGCCGCTATGGTGTAGTTATTGTGGAAATCTTTTATTTTGTTTTTTCCTGTTACGAAAGATAAACAACTTAGTCCTCAGTTTGAGTTTCAGTTTTTTCTTCTCGAGCATTATGAGGCCATGTGGCCGCAACGTTGAAACGTCATAAAAAGAAAGGTAAAAAAACCTGAACACCAATTTTTTTCTCCTCTCTTTTTCCTCTAAGGCTGACGAAGAACAGACACAAAACACACCAACATAATTTACAATAAAAATAAGTGCATGTGATTTTTTTGTTTTTTTTTTTTTTTTTTTTTTAATTTTGTTTAGTTTAAGTTTTAGAAGTCGAGTCGCTGCTGTTTGGGCGATGGTTGGTTACTGTACCTTTAGACGTATGATTTGCTTGATACCAAACGATATTTGACATGCACATAAGTGAAGCACGAAATTGAAAACAGGAAGGAAGAAAATTTTCTTCGCTGCTCTGCAGAAGTGCGAGGAATATTTTGTGTTTATTTCGTGCTGTTGTTGTAATGCATTATTCTGATGGCCTTTATAATGCACGTGACGGTTAGTATTTATTTTATGGTTTCTTTAATAACTGCCACACATATTATGGAAAGGAACACATACTAAAAAAAGGAGAAACAAACACAGATATGCATTCTTATATCTATGCATATGCATGTAAGTGTTTGTGCATCGTTCCTTTTTATTTGAATACATGCCATTAAATCGCAGACACGCTGAACGTTACGTCAAATAAAAAAAAAAAAGATGGTAAGAATGTGTTGGAAAAAATTTCTCAACTTCTCATCGTACCTCGAGTGTTAGAAGGGAAAAGTTTAAATTTGTTTAAACAACACTTTTTTTTTGCAGTCTACGAAGTGTTAGGCAAAGTGAAAAGTTTATGTGAATATGTGTGAAAGTAATAAGTACAGGTCAGACGTGTCGTTTCAAAATGTTTTCCATAACGTATATTGAAAATTTTTGTAGAGGTAGATATTATTTAATAAATTCGTTTTTTACCTCCAAATGATTTAAAACAAATAAGAAACTTTTGCGGCCAACCATGAATAAAATGCTATATGCAACTATGAAATGTGGAAACTCTACTTTTGAACACCCAAAATGTGCTTTAGATGTATTTGCGAATGATTTAAATGGTGATCGTGTCCAAATTCTGACGTAGATTATTTTTTCATACGCACATAAGTTCCATATGAAAAGAATAATGGAGTCAAAGACGCTGTTTGTGGCGACATTTTCGCAAAATGTTTAAGGGCGTCCGTCTTATTGTGACTATGAAAAGAGACAAGTAGGAAGATTATGTTTGCTCGTTTTATACCCACCACCATCGCCATTATCCTAAAGAAGAGTGAAAAAAAATTAAAGAACTACATTTTTCTACTCTATAATATTGAACAGGCGCGCGTGATTTTTTCCATTTTCAAACTAAAAGTGGATACTATTTACACGGTGTACGCGCTGTGCTTAATGAGTAACAAGCAAAAAAGCATGGAAAGCTAAGGTGTTCACAGTTTCTGCTGCGTAGGCGCGGGGACGTTGTAGGCGTGTCCTTTGACCGGTCTGGATTGTTTTCAAATTCTTTTGCAAATTTGTAGGCGACATTTTAATTTTTGCGAAAGTTTACCACAAGTAATACATAACTGGCCACGGCCTTATATACTTTATGAGGTTTTTGAACCATGCTTCTGTGCGTTATAGAAATTTGTAAAAAGAATGAATTGCCATGGCCGATTTTTTTCATTTTGGTAAAGGCGCTGAAGCAATTCCCAGAGAGTATGCGGTTAAATTTTTATAGATTTATTTGCCGCAGTTTAAAAGTACTAAGTAAAAAGTCCATTTTTTATTCCTTTGGAAAAACACGAGTGTTCTCAGTGCACGTGTTACTGTAAGCGTGCCCTTCGACCGGATTGACCCATTTTCATACCAACCTGCATGCAACAACTTGCATTGTTTATGCCATTAAATTTGAAATCGATAGCTCCATTTTTGCAGCCAGGAGAATATCTACAACAGACATTATACAAACGGGCAGATGGCCATAATTAGATCAATGCAGACTTTGATAGTAATCAAAAATATATATACTTGCTGAAATCTGAAATCTGTGAAGTTTCCTTCTGAACGCTGCAAAGGTTTTACCCGTCGAATATACCCGTCGTGCTTCGGTCATGTATATACAAATATATACGGATATATAAACAAGCAGAAATAATGTAAGCAAAATATTTCACAATTATGTTTTGCGGGGCTAGTAGAAGTGGAGTTTTGTGGAGAAGTTTCTGCGGTCAGCTATAATCTTCACTGATGTCTACCAAATGAAGATCTTACTCAAAACTTTGGTTGCCGTTTGGGAACTGGAGGAATTGCAAGTAACTTGGCCATTAATCTATTATTGTAGACGAGAACTTCTTCTTCTAATGCGTGTTTAATTATTTAAGTTATTACAGTAGCCAGCATGACGTAAACAATTTACCATATACTATAATTTTCAATTTGCATTATAATAACAGTCTATTTTTAATTGTATTAATAGACTCAGTAAGCTGATCAAAGCGATAATAATTCCTTTAAATCCTGCCTATGTAGGAAGCTAAACGGCCTAAACAGTAGATAATTAACGAAGCAATGAGAGAGTCTCAGAGGCATATGTTGTCATGAAGACCAATCGGATCTTAATAGGTAAGAAGAGGAAACCCAGCTGCGAAGTAACTTAATAATAAAAAACTCCCCGATCATTTCCTATCTTCTAATCAGTAACGATAACCGCATCAGGTTAAATCTGTTTTCATACAGAACGGGAGAATTCTATCTGAATCCCAAGGCAGACCGCGTAAGCGAAAGAGAAGCAAATTTCCCCGAGTAAATCTCTCCGACCAATGTAACATTGATAATAAAGTGTCCACAGGATGACAGCATATTCCATAATCGGACGAATAAGCACCGGATAAAGAGGTTTGCAGATACATGGGTCATTAAATTCTTTAGCCCATCTCTTAATAAATCCCAAAAACGACTTAGTCTTGTTCACAGAAACCTCAATATGAGGGCAGAACTACAGTCGGGAATCAAATAATACCCAAATGCTTAAAATAAAATACATTCTCCAGCACGTAATTATTAATAGAATAATAGAATAATAAAAGATAGCGGAGACACGCCAAGAGAGTGAAAGAGTGAGTGAGTTCTTGCATTTGCTTAAGTTATATGACATACAATCGATAAAACACAAATCATTCACAGATGACAAATCAGATTGTAGCCCATCAGGATCCACAAAATTCCTGACAATACAGTATGAAATACTATCAGGACCCGAGAGACATCTGGACTTGAGACTAGACAATGCAGAAAAGATTTCCAATTCACAAAGCGTAATGAGTCCAAAAATAGAGAATGCCTCTATATGATAATGGTGAACGTCGGACGACGTAGCAATAATAGAATAAGACTTTTGAAGAAACTCTTATAACGAAAGACCAGCGGATAACCCATGATCTTCCGTTTCGGGTTGTTAAAGTCATAAAAAATTGTAGGAGCAGATGGGAGTTCATTTTTCATACTACTTCTGTGATTTGCATGACATCTCTTTTTTAGAAAGCTGAAGTCACGCCTGCCATCTAAACATGTAACCAAGTCAACAGATAAGCCATCGCGTTTTCACTTCCTACAAAGCCCCTTCTTTTTATTTCTCAATTTCTTAAGATGCTTATTAAGCCAAGGCAAAGAATTGGATTCGTCCAACGAACTGTTAAATGATTAAACCGGAGTCGACATAGAAATGGCAAACAGAAGATTGCTATAAATAGTGCACAGAGAGCTGTCCAGCCCTCCAGGTAATCCAGTTCCCAAGACATTGAGCCTAAACGATTTTAAAGACCGTGATAATTTGTTTTCCTGAATAAACATTTTCCGGTACTCGATAGTTTCGTTCTGAAGCCCTTGACTAACAAATCAGTCAGACATATTATAAGAGTAGGATGATAGCTATCGTCCGGTGAAATAACTGGCTCGACACGGCAAATATGTAGGATTGTATTCTTAGAGAAGACCAAGTCTAATAACTCCCTCAAATAAGAAAGAAAAAGAGTTAGGCGTGATGTAGCTAATATTCTCGTTGGAACTTTGCGCAAAATGCGGTATGTTGAAGTGTCCTAACACTAATATAAAATCACAAGGCTTGAGGGGAGATAACACAAACAAGATAATCAAGCGTACATGAGAAACGCAAATTCAACAAACGTTCAAACAATAAAGGCAGGATTTAAAAAAATATAAGGATTATATATTTCTCCAGGTTGATCAAGATTAAACTTCAAAGTTCTAATCTCCATCATCTCAGTAACGGGCACAACTTTTTTCCGGATGTAACTTAATACCAGCTGTACTCGCGGGAATGGCAAGCTGGTCAACCACTGCCTGATTAGAACCATGCTCAAGTTCAAGCTGACCTGCCGGACGCTGGTCGGCTACAATAGACCTAGACCCATCTATATTAGTCGAATAACTAGCATCTGCCGGAAGCAAGGTCATTATCCCTTCACTACCCACCAGCATCGTTGCCGATGCAGCACTATCCACTAAAAGATGGACAGTAACCACAGGTACAATAATGTTCAATGGCAGAAGCACTAGCCTCTAGATTACCTCCCGACGCTATTTCAGCCCATTCAAACAACTTACAGACGTTTAAGGAATCTTGAAATTTAGTAAATTTATCTGTTAACTTTTTCAAATCCTAATTTAGTTTACTAAAAGTATTGGATGCTATATGTAGTGTATAACATAGCTATACTATATAGCTATGTAATATTATAAGCTGTCGACGCAGAAAACTACTCAGCCAGCAGTTGCTTCAGTCAGGATTCAAAAGTATGGTCAGTTTTATTTTCCCACTTCGAGATGGAGATGATGACACGAGAAAATCTGGCAAAAAATTACCATTTTGCGGGATCCTTTTTTTTTCCACACAGGTTTACACTGTAGATAAGGAAGCCAACCAACGTTAATGTGTATTTACACTGCAAGAATTGTTTTTTTAGTTAACAAAACTTCACTAATTTA
Source organism: Glossina morsitans morsitans (assembly GCA_001077435.1). Lineage (NCBI taxonomy): Eukaryota > Metazoa > Arthropoda > Insecta > Diptera > Glossinidae > Glossina > Glossina morsitans. The sequence goes on along the minus strand of CCAG010007007.1, from coordinate 82,986 downwards.
ATTTAATATAACACATTATTATAGAGCGAGAAAAAAACGGGGCAGGTCAAAGGAGAGTTACCAAGTCCCACAAAAGATCTCCCTCATGCAAGCAATCAGTGAAGCTAATCCCCTCATAAAAAGGTGATACACATATCGTCAGGCGTGGATATTGTTGCTTCTGACACGGGGTTCGGGGTCTGGGAAAACGGGAGGAATTAAATTTGCGAAACGAGCAGCTTTGAAAAATAAATACGATGAAGCTGCGTTTAATAAACTAGCTGCTGGAAAATAGCCAGTGATGGTGGCGCAGGTTCTGTTATTGTCAGTACGAGCTCGGGAAAGCCGGATTCTCATAATGCTGATATCGTTTCTGTACCCGTGTCAGCCGCCAACGAGCTGATGAAGTATTGTGTGTTTACCGTGGGGAAGCTAGCAAAACTTTCAGAGGGAACCGTCGCTGCTTTGGGTTCTCATCAATTGATGCCATTACCCGCAAGGAAATCTATTTTTACATCGCGATTATCCAAGGAAGTGATTGTAAAGTATTTAAGTAATAAGCTCACAGAAGAAGATGCGAAGAAATTTAGTGTTTCTAAGTTTAGTTCCGCATGTCAGAGAGATATTGCTTCGTTTAAAATTATTGCTCCTCCAGTCCTATTCGAACGCATTATTTTGAACAAAATTTTGGGCTCAGGACATTTTATTAAAGAATTTTTAAGCCATCAGAAGAATATCGCTTCGATGATATTGAAGCAGTCAATGAAGCAGTCAATGTCCTAAGAGATAGCTTGCATTTGCTGGAAATACTGTATCAAAATGTCCGTGGTTTCAGTGCGAAACTACCAAATGCGTTTGTAAAGTCCGTTAATTCTAATTACCTTGTAATAGTATATACAGAAACCTGGCTTAAGCAGGGGATATTTGATGGTAAGATTTTTTGCTCGGAGTTTGAAATCTTTAGGTGCAACAGATTGCACAACAATGTTGGGGGAGAGTTAATTGTGGTGAACCATTGCTTACCCTCGTCTATGATTAGTCCTTCTTCGTCTGCAACTGTTGAGTTTGTTGGCGTCGGAATAAAACTGCATACCTGCACTGTATATATTACATGCTCTTACATTCCTCCAGCATCTGATATTGCGATTTACTTAGAGCACTTGACTTTGATCAAAATTATTACTTCTCGCCTTAAATCCAATGATAAGTTGATAGTGCTATGTTTCGTGAGTTCTTAACAGCTACCTTGGTTGTTATATTCCCTTTTCATATCTATTAGGTTAGGTCATTCTCAGGTTAACAATATCTTTAATGTGAATAACAAGCTGCTTGACTTCGTTTTTTGCTGGGATGTTTATCTCGAACTGATCTGAACTGAAGTGATTAGTGATCAGTATTTATATGCTAAATCGAATTACATCAAACTTAGGGACTTGCTTAGCGACACTGATTGGAGCTTACGCTCTGAAGATATTGACGATTCGTTATTCTGTATATACAGTCAGCCTCTTTCCGCAATTTCCGTCTGGGTACCGTTCAAGTCTTGCCACTCCTCGGTTTCTCCTAGTGGGTATACCAACAATTTACGGATGGTCCCTAATAAAAAAAATAGGCTATTTAAAAAATTTAGTGGTAGTGCTTATACGTTCGAGTAGTGATATGTTCGAGTAGTTATAGTCTAGCGTTAGACAAGATTAAAGCGCCCTGAAAGCAATCTGTTCCTAATCCTAAGGGCTTCTCTAAAATCGTATATTCTTACCACAAAGTTGGAGAATTTCCTTCCGTTATGAGCTTGGGAAATATCAAATCATCCGAGTCGTCTGTAATAACTGACCTTTTGCGCGGATTTTTTTGGTGAAGTCTACCAGTGTTCAAATATTTCGTCTGATAGCTGGCCGGATACGATAAGTTCGTTTGGTATTTTTCCGACTATATTCTTCTCCGAAGATGATATATTTGTAGCACTGTCAACTTTGAAACCTTCCAACTACCCTGGTCCTGATGGTGTTCCATCTGCTATTCTCCAACATTGTGCTACTTTACTATGTTCTCCCCTTATACATATTTTTAATGTTTGTTTGAAAAGGGTCTCGATTTGGAAGAGTAGTCTAAACTATTGAATCAATGGCAACAAAAATGCTTACTCCGGTTTTAGAGTCAATTATATTGCGCTCTTAATACTGCTTTCTAAAAGATAGATCAACTCCCACTAATCTTTTGGAGTTTTGTAACAAACTACAAACAATCAACACAACTCACAAACAAATTGACGTTATCTTCAAGGACGTTTCCAAAGCTTTCGGCAGAGTTGACCATAGATTGTTAGTCTGTAAATTGCATCGCTTTGGTTCTTCGAACAGTGTGATTGCCTTATCCAGTAGCTATCTCTCTGGGTTCACCCAAAGGGTGTTGATCGAGTCTTTCCAATCCAGAGTAACTTTCGTCAATTGCTGTGTTCCTCAGAGCAGTCATCTTAGCTCGATTTTATTTATTTCATATGTGAATGGCTTTCCTGATGGTATCAACAATCGCGTGTTTTAATGTTTGCAGACGATGTTAAAATTTCCCGCTCCTTTGACTCAATACATGGTACTAAGCTTCTCCAGTCTGATCAATGGTATGGCGTCGAATTCAAAAAAATGTAAGAAGATGTCTTTTGCGTGGTGTAATACGTTGCCCTCTTATTGTCGTATTGACAATCACATCCTGCAAAATGTTTGTAATTATATAGACTTAGGAGTTGTTTTCGACTCAAAACTCAAGTTTGATATTCATATCGAAATTTCAGTTAATAAACCTAGATCCCTTTTACGCTTTATAAAAAGATGGTCTAAAGAATTCAATGACCCAAACGTTACGAACTACTTGTATACTTCTTTACTTAGACCAACTCTTGAATACTCGTGAGCAGCTAGGCTTCCTAGTTATAGATGCCATGTTGATCCCTTGGAGTTCGTTCAACTATGGGACACTACGCTACCTCTTCCACCATATATTAATAGATTGACGCTCATTGACATGCCTACGCTTGAAAAGAGGCGTGAAATGTTGGGGGAAACGTCTCTTCAGGCTAATAAAAGGAGATGATTAGAACTTTTTAATATTCCCATCCCCAGTAGAATCTCAAGACACTACCCTTGCCGCTAGCTACCACAATGCCGAACCAATTATGAGTTGTTCGATCAGTTTCGGGTAATGTGTAAAATGTTCAACTACTTCCTTACCACTTACTTGATCTGTCCGTTTTTCCCGTTAATAATGTTAAAAACATTATATTGCATAACTAATTGCTAAACATTATCGAGTCTTGCACAATACACGTAAAGTGAATCAAAATATTTCTTTATATTTCATTTTGTTTATCATTTGTCACTATAAATAATGTAAAAGGTTGGAGGGAAAGTTCTGTCGTATTGTAAATAGGCAGGTAAATTTTCTTGTAAGTAAAAAATACATCTGGCTAGTGAGTCATTCGGATTTTTGTTTCTTTGCCTGCCATATAATATAAAAGGAGTCTTTTTTTACCGTTCATCATTTACTTGTGATATTTAAAGTGAAAAACATGTCAGTAGATAAAGTGCATTTACGACAATGCATTTTGTATGAATTCCAAAAAGAAAGCAACGCGTCGGTTGCAAGTAAAAATTTGTCTGCGGCATTTGGAAAAGATATTGTAAATGTTCGTACTTGTCAAAGATGGCTTAGCAAATTTCGTTCCGGGGATCTGGGTCTCCAAGAAAGTGATCGATCTGGGCAACCATTCAAGATCGATGATGATGTTTTGCGATCTATGTTGGAAAACCATCCACATTTAACGAGTCGAAAAATTGCAGAGGCATTCATCATACAACTGTTGGAGATTTGTGTTAAAGCAAAGTGTTTGGGTTCCGCATGAATTAACGGAAAAGAATTTGTCTGATCGTGTAAGAATGAATTCAAATATTTTCTTTAAAATGCCACAGAACTTTCCCTTCAACCCATTATAAATAAGCATATGTTCATTCATCAATATATGTCCCTGCGTCTTAATTTAGGGCGTAGTTGAATGCCGGTATATGTTATATGTTAATCTTATGTTTATTTTGATTTACATATAGTTTTTCTTCTACATTTTAAGTTATTTTGTAGCTTACATTCCGCTAATAAATTGTTGTGTAGCAGAATTTAATTAAATAAATAAATAAATAAATAACTTTCTTTGAAAGAAAGAGTTAAAAAAATTGGTGTAAAAAAATTGCAAAAAGTTCTCGGTTTAAATAATTTCACTTGTTACACATACATCGTATTACGCCATTTCGAAAATCAAATATACTTTTGAGAGAGCAATACAGGAACAAACAAATTTTAAATATTTATTTAACTTAACTATAGAGCAAAACTCTTGCGGCCGACAATCCACACAATAACGTTCGTGCCAATATTTGTTAAGAACAAATGGTAAACGTACGATTGTGTATTCAAGCATATGCTTTATATAATTTAAATATATTTGATAACGTAAAACACATTAATCCTAACCAACCCATGCTTGTAAGTCTATCAAATTGAATATTTGCGGCTTGTACACGTGCCCCCGTGCAGCTTAAAATAGCGGCACGACTGGCGTAGTTGTATGTAATTATTTCTGACTATTAACCAGAACATAATTTGTGTCACACCATATAGCTTTTTATGAGGATTTATGATAGTTACGTGGGAGCATATGCGACTATTAACAGTAATTACTAGTGTAGTTACCCAATATTGTAACCGTTTGGCATTTCTAATTATCGTATGAACGCTTCACTTGCCAAATTGATTAACTTCGCTTTCTCAATTTTCCCTTCAATATTTATGTCAAAGCACTTGATTAACTTCCAACAAGTTTTTCTGATAACAAGTATTAACCGCATTATATGACAACATTTTATTTTGTCCGTGGAATAGTAAACAATTTATTTCAGAACAGAATTCATACTTTCGCTCATGATTTAGTTAAAACATTTTTTAAGAAAGCCAATAAAAGGTGTATACACATGCAACACGTTCTCTCTTTCTCCTAAGCACTTGGGTTTAAAAAAAGAAATGAAGGATTTTATTCCTTTCTTCTAGTTACACCCTACACTGTATGTGTACACAACATCTAGGAGGATTTGAGATGAACTCTGCTTTTGTTACGCCGATCTAAGCTTGTTTGTCCGTCTGTCTGCCTTACTTTTGGATACCCAACTAACAAGTCGCAATTTTTGAGATAGTCTGGTGAATTTGGCGCACCCCCTCAGTTTGGCCCAAGGACGAACGCTATTGAAAATGGTTTGGATGGGACCACTTTTTTGACCATCGCCCATATAGCATATTATTTCGAAAAATCGTTATATGAATAACTAAATTAAGCGAACTGATGTAGAGTATCTCATGGTGTGCTGTGTTCCACCATAGAGTTTTTATTTGTTTTGATTTTAATGGGTTAATCGGTTTGGCAAGTAAAGCATTTAATGTATGTACCGTTATGTTACATTTTATTTATATTTAATCCCCATTCTTTTTTTTATAGGGCTCATTAATCCAAAGATTCGAAATAAGCGCTTATAAAGCATACAGAATAAAAAAAATCCACTGTAAATGTTTTAGAAAATGTTTTTTTTTTATTGGGGCGCGTGTGTGAATTTCAAAAAGTGTAATGGAAATGCGTAGCAATTGCGTACCCATTAAAGGTGTAACCAGCGGAGAACACGGGCACTTAGCCTTTTATTCCGGTATGAATGGCGGTAATGAATGAGGCAATGTATCACTTTGCCGGTAACGATGATCCTTTCAAGACTTGACATTAACTCGGTGGGCAGAAGTCAATTTAAATCAATTTAAATTAGCGCATACTAATCAATTCCATCAGTTTATAGTAGCAGTGCAACGATTTTAGAAACTACGAAACGACTATTAAGTTTCCATTGAAATGCGTGGACAATACCAGAGAAGCCGGGAACGTGGAAAGAAATGGATTCTCCGAAGGAAGTAGTTGGCATGCAATTACGAACTTTTCCCCAAGGGTTGAAAATTTACTTCCTGTGTCAAATGAGCTACACTTAGAGTGTTTGCAGCCTAAGGTCTCACCTCTTTATTTTTAGCTCTTCTGCTACCCTAATAGGTGTCCTTACGCCTTGCTAAAAGCATTTCTAAATATAAATAGGTTAGTGTAGCTAGATTAGGAATGCGGTTGAGTAAATAAGAAACTGGGATCTACTCGAAACCTCTCAATATTTATGCCAAGACACTAAAGGTTTGGGATGAGGTTTTTAATAGTAATTATAAATTCAGTTACTGAATTATATATTTGAACTATTGAACTATTGGAACTACATAATTGCTTGTCGACTCCTCTGCCATTTCTGTTTTCGACAAATGCAGCAAAGAGTATGAGTACGAATGACAAGGCAGTTTTATGATCCTGCAGTAATAATTAATTGTAATAAAAAGACATGTCATGACAGCGGGCTTCAAGAGTTTGGCCCGGTTTCTTCAAAAGACGATTTCGCATAATTTTCATGTTTTTCGTCCAAATTTTTCACAATATCTTGAAAACAACATTTTACAGAGAAATACGGTAATGTTCTCGATACATTTTTTTATTACCGAAAAAATGGTTTCTCTTTTCGGTCGAGCATTGAATTTTTCCATTTAAACACTAAGTAAGTAATTTTCAAAGGCTCATTTGGAACTTTGCCGTTTCTTTATACGCTTAAGGAAGTTCTTCATCGAGAGTAAATGGTAAACGAACGCGGTGAAATCTGACTTGTACATATACATAAATTTTCCACCCAAGTTCTTTCAATTTTCAATTAATCATGAAAATTGAGTCTATGGACGCTTTAACGAAACTGCACGCTTTAATGTCCTTAGTCGTTGATGATAGAAAGTACGACCAATCGTTTAGTTAGGAGGAGATGATACATCACTTTTTCTCAATCCCGGCCAGTAGAAAGTATTGCTTTAAGTTAAGTGTCGCCAAAGTTTTTTTGCAGATTTATCCGACGCTGAATGAATCCCCTTTTCGTCGACTGTTATCAGTCTCATCAAAAATGGTTTGCTTTCATTTCGTTTCAGCAACGATTTTTCATCGTTAATTCACGTGATGTAATGCCGTTATTGTTCTTGTATTCAGCCTAATGTAAATAGTACATAACAGCCTTCTGATCAATGTTTGCTTCGGCAGCTACGTTACAAAGTGACACGTGCCGCTCTTCCCCAATTTTTCAAAGGATTTCATCGGTTTATCAACGATTGCTCGTAATATCCGAATAAATGATTTGCTCACTGTTCATTTGGACAAAGCATATTAACCACAAACACAAATCCGTGAAGCGTTATCGTTTTAATCGAAGTGTTGATACAAAATATTTCGGATTTTTTCCTAATTCTGGCTCATTTTCAAACTGTCAACGAAATGACAAATGGCTCACCTTTTTCTGTTTTTTTGATTATTTATGGAGTCTTGTGTCTCATAATTACTACACTATTGCTAAAGTTACGAAACTTGAACGCCATCTGAATGGGGACAATGCCAAGGCTTTTTTCTTTGACCTATTGTTGATGTAACAATCATAACGTATGAGTAATGTATAATAACAAAAATTCCTATTACCGTACGTGTAAAGGCAATTAATTGCTGACGTATCGTTACCTTTTAAGGCCAAAAAAGTGCTCAGAGAAATTTTTAATTTTAACGACAGACATAAAGTTTATCGCAGTAAATACACACCATCAGATAATTATTGGATTTCTTTTTGCCTTTGCAACAGAGTAAGGAGCTTACGAAGTATATATATTTTTGATTAGCTCAATTGTCTGTCTGTCTGTCTCCCTTTATTATAACGCTTGTGAATCGCAAAAATTGATGTCTGCTGCCACTTAAGATTGGAAACAGATGTTAGTCAACGATTATAGCACCTACAATAGCTAATACGACATAGGGAATAATGAAATCGTCTATGACCACCAAAACACGACATGATGTACTTAGAAAGATAAACAAAAACCTGCAACTTATGAACGCTCCGTATAAGAATGTTTAGGCGAAGCAAAATAGTGTAAAATCTTAACTTTAAAATTAAAATTAACATTTCATTTTTTTCCTACTTAATATTGAATTAAAGTATAAGTATAGAAAAAGAAAACTATGCGCCTGTGATGTGTTCACATATTTGCGAAAATATTTGCATATTTTAAATGCGTTCATTTTATAAGCCTTTGTAAACAATTAAATGTGTTATAATACATATATACGTATCTACATATGTACTTGCATATATATGAGGACAGAATCGTGTGTGTATTTATCTAAGGAATTTGCAACAAACACATGTTAACAGCTTGTCAGTGGTAAAGCAACTTAATTATCGAAAGAAAATCAAAATTTCATGTTAATTAAATTTCATAAGTGTTCATGTGTTCGAATTTTCGTGCATTTATGTAGTGAATAAATTAAATATGGATGGTTTTCCGCATCGCAGAAACGCATAGTTACGTAAAAATGACAGAGCCACAAAGTGGGGTAACTTCACATGTGCATATGTAGCATTTAAAAATATGCTTCAAGGATTTTCGGAGCGAAAGCTGTATTTTAAAAGCTAGCTTGGTTCCTGCTATTCAAGAATCAATGTTAATTAATTTGTCATTTGATTGATAAAATCATGAGAAAGCATCTGCTTACTTCTTGGAGGATTCAGGCATATAGTTCTTCGTCCTTGCTTCTTAAGGTCTGTTCGTCTAATCGTCCTAACTGACTGTCTTCGTCACATTTCGCCTTTAGCTTTATTTAATTGTCTCTAGTTACTGGTACGACTTGCCATCCATTCGTCTAAAATTCTCTTTATGTAATGTTTTGTCAATCTCTCTAATATTTCATTTAAATATGTGGCCGTACATCTTTCCATTTTCTGTACAACCATCCAGTTCTTGCCACTCATCCTATGGACCATTCGGCTAAGCGTCCGTCTGCTTAACTGTTTATCTCTCTAAGTTTTTTAGTCTAACTGTTAATACGTCTGTATATCCGTCCGTATAGAACTTTCTCTAACTATTTGCCCATTTAACTGCCCACCTGGTAATTCACTTCTCCGTGTATTCATCCAATTATCTTACAAAAGCGCCCATTCATGTTATGCAAGATTTACCTAAACGTTCATTTGTTGAACAGCCTGCCTCTTTGAGACTCCATTCAGTTAACCGTCTTTCAATGTAGTCCTTCATGCACCTGAATGTAAATCTTTTCTACGTAATGTTGCGTTCTCTTAACCATCCATTCATTCCATATCCCCTTTCATGATCAGTTCGTCCATAACAACAACCGTTAACTATACGCAATATCACTCAAACGTCCTTTCGTCTAACCGGTCGTTATCATATTTTTCCAAGAAAGCTAATTGGCTTCCAACGTAATCACTCATGAATTACTTTTATTACGGCCCCCATATATCCCAGCACTATTTATTTTCCTCCTTGCCGGACTAGATATTTTATCCATCAACCTGGAATCTCCATATCTATAACCGTCTGTATGTGAACCGGTTCATCCGTCTGTTTATCCATGTAATTGCTCTTTCTACCTCTGGATCATCGAATTTTAAAAAAAATTAAATTAAAAAACTTAACCTGCAAAAATCAACTAAAACAAGTTTGCAAAGTTCGTATTTAACTCCTTAAAATTGAGTCTAAGACTGAAAATAGTGTGAAAAATTCGAAATATTTTTGTCAGTAAGCAGTTGAATAAATATTTTCGAGCTTCAACGGACACATAAACGAAAGCATGGAAATTGAAGTAGAAATTAAAGCATTTCCTTAGGCGTTAAACGAATCAATGATTCGCCCAAAGCTTATTAGAGCTTTTTCTACACTTAAAATTTTTGAGGGTGGGTCGTAGCCAAAAAAAAAAGAAATAAAAACTTTAATAATAATCTTGCAAGCATTGTTTTCATCTTCTTTTTTTTTTCTTTGGCAATGTTTTGCACAAACTTGCACACCTGGTCTGTCAATACTCAGCATATTATTGGCCTCGTTAGTGGAGAGACAACGCGACAATCTTTGAAATACTAAAAGATATGCCCTAATAACACTAACAAATCTGCCTGTTTGCCTTCGTGCTAACATATTGTTTGCCTACGGTCTTTGTTCTATTCGTACTTGTTGTTGGGGCGTATGTGTGAGCCTGCATAAAAATGTATAACTCTTTATACGTTGATAGCATTGTCTGGCGCAAATTTTTTCGTTGTTTTCTTTTATTTTTGTGCTTTTCTGTTCAACAACAACTTAAGTTTTCAACAACTATATAAGTAAGCATAAGCCGTCGATTCAACTAACCAAACAGCCAACAAGCCAAGCAGTCAGCCATTCACCAGCATCGGTAACTTCAAGAACGGAAAAGAAATTCCTTCGGCATTTAACAAAATATGCACACAGTGAAATCCATTTTACTGTATACATACTTATGTACTTAGCTTTTTGCAATATTATAAAAACTAGAACAAGTCATAAAGAAAGCAGCTTTGGTAAGCAAAAGAAAGAATGTTGCCTTCACTTTCAAAGTTTTAGCGTTTAAATCTTTCGATATGTTTTTCTTAAACTTTTTTTTCTAGTTTTTCCTATTTTTTTTTTTTTTTTTTGACTTCTTTGAACTTTCGTAACCTCTATGAGCAACTAAACATTGGAAACATGTTTTGTTTTTCATTTATAAATTTCGTCTCGCTACGACATATCAGACATAAGAGATTCCATTAAATTTATACAATATTTATATTTATGTAAATAAGATCACTCAAGCATTTGGTATCTGTCCAAATCACTGCAAAGAGACTCTTAAAAATTTGGACACAAAACATTTCGTTCATATAAAAAGAAGAAAATAATTGCGACTGTCTTACAATACAACTCCACAATAAATGATTAAATCAATCGTTCAAATATGCAACGTTTTCCTTAATCCTTCATTTATAACTTTCGATAGAAAAGAAAAAGTTTAAGCTTATCTGACTGACATTGGTTGAACAGAACACCTGCTCAAAGTGTCGAAGGACGCAATCAAAGGCTTATATACTTCACTGCAATCAACATCCGTACTCTGTTCGGAAAGGATTAGAATATTGTTCGCACTTGTGAGCGGGAAATTACAACTTTTATCTAGAAATTCCCGAACATGCACAGCGAAATGTTGAGATACTAACTAGTAAAGAAACTGTTTGCAACCAAATCGACATACTTGAGCATCGACATGACGTAAACTGTGAAAATGCAGAAGTGGGCATCCTAGCCTAAAGCAATGGATTTCATTGAACTCTCTAATAGGTAATTTAATAGCTGTTTCTAGGACGTATACCAACTCGAAGCTATCTTCAGGTATGACAGTAAAAGTGGTAATGAAACGGCAATTCGATATTGGAAACTATGCTGCGTGTAATTGCAACATAATGTAACGTAATATTTTTCCTCTTTCTGTTGCCCTTTGCTTTTTTACAATTAAGGCGATTGGGATTAATGCTCCTATCAGAAGCGCAACATTAAATGAATTGTTGATGAAAGCAATCGTGGGCAAATGACACTGGCGTCCGTTTGGTTTCTTTCTAACCAATACTTTATTTGACTAATCCTACCGATGCATCCACGAGCTTTTCGGCAAAGTGATTAACCTTTTTGCCGTCCAATTCGGATTACAGTACTTACACTTTGCTCTAAAAATTTACTACGAGTAGTGTACATCGCGCAAAAGTAAATTCGATTCACATCCGAAAGTTGCACAGTTTATGTCGTTAGGCATTACTTATAATATCTCGGTAAAACCACTTCAAGGTCACGTCGATAGACATCGATATCTCCCATAACGCGCTCACATGTAATATTCGTACCACTACTACTTTCCTACAGGTCGTTTAATCGTATAATTGTAGTTATATATGTGCAAACAGATATAACCATTTGTTCAGTTAATCCGCTGCAAGAAAGTGTCATAAGTTTTATAACAAATTCATTACGCTAAAGCCCGCATTGAAAACATTCAGAGAAAGGCATAAAATGACCTCAGGCTCCATTTGACTGGTTTATAAATTTAACCGCGATGCCAAGTAAGGAGAAAATAATTAGGAAAAAATATTTATGGATTCGATAAGAAATACTTCTTTCTTTCCAGCGTGATTAGGTATTTTTCTCTGCTTTTTGGTGGATAATTTTGAAAGTTCAAACAATGTTCCATTGTACTTCAGCTGCTGCTCCCCCTGTAACAACATATGATGATTTAAGAAAAGCAACGTACTCGCCTTAAATGAGCTGAGATTTATTGATTGTCTCCCTATTTTCATAAGAATAGTTAAACTCTTTCTCTCTTGCAATCTTGTCTTGTAGGAAATTTTGATTTATTTATACTTCATATTTTAGTCGGCTCAAGTTTTATTAACTGAAAGACAGAAGAAATAGTTATTCAATCTTTCGTCGCCAACCAAAGAATATGTTTTCCCTTGCTGTCGTTTCTCAAATTTTTTTCAATTTCACGTAATTTCAATAAAAAAAAAGTTAAAATTTATTGCTATGTTTTTAAGTTTGATACAAACATTCAGTGGAAAAGTAAACAGCGACGCCGAACATTTGTCAGTAAGTGTTTATCATGAGTTAGAGCAAACTAAGAAAGAAAGCAAGCCATAGTAGCTTTAAGGCAAAACTTTATAAAATATTTTAAACAGTAAAAAAATTATATTCGGTTGTAACCAAATCTCTCTTCTACAAATCACCAATTATCGCAAAAAAACTAAAAAGAGAAGAAAAAGTAATATCTTACACTCTATGTCATTGCGCGGGCGCGGGTAATCTTTTCTACTTTTGTGGAATAAAAGTGGAAATTTGGATCGTGCGTATCTGTTCTAGTTTATGAATACTGAGGTAAAAATACTGACATCAAAATGATTCTCACTCTATGTTGCATTGTAGGCGCGTCCTTCGATAATGTTTTACCATCGTCATCAGGGAGTTCGGCAAACGGGGTATTGAACAGACGAATAGACAGACGGTGTATTTCGGACTAGATTTTATAAACTTTATGAGGTTTTTAAAGGTTAGTTCGGGCTGTTAAAATGGTTTCGACAAAAAAATAAATTGTTAATGTACGATAATATTGGATAGGCGTGTCCGATCTTCTCAATTTATATACAAGTACTATCGTATCACCCATAAGGTATATGTCCAATTTTTGTACATTCCTTGCTGTGTTTTGTGAGTAATGAACAAAAATTTTATTTTTTTTCTTTATTAAAACACACATTTTCTCCGTTCAAGTGGTACCGTAGGTGTGTCCGACGGACAATTTGGCTCATTTTCTTTACCAACTTACATTGAAGCACTTCCAATGTGTCTGCCAAACTTGCAGCTAATAATTTCATTTTTACTGCCATTTTTATAGCAAACATTGCATAGACGGACGGGCGGATACGCTTAAATCGATTTAATATTTGATCGAGTATATATATATATATATATATCTCATGAAGTCTCTAAAGCTTCCTTCTGGTTGTTGCAAACGTTTTGATAAAATGAATATAAAACTCATCCTTCGGTGATGGATATAACAATCAACTACTACTCGTTATAAATTAAATTTGCAGTCAAAATCTACTCCAGTTTGAATCTGCAAAGTTTTGTTCCGATATCTTGCACTTTTAATTATACCATTTTTCAAATATTCTCTACATGGTGATTAGTTAAGGATAAAGATGCTTGTGATGATAGTTTTCCATTTAAATTTTAGTGTTATACCTAGCAGAACAAAGCAGCAGCGGAAGTTGACTCCACATTAAATCCTTGAGTGAAGTTCTCGACAAATGTTACTTAGTACAGAATAACAAACTTACTAAATGTACGTAGAAATTTTTATCTTTTCATGTGCTAAAGTTTATTAGTAGGTTAGAGCAAAAATTCCAATTTTTTTCCTTTGAAAACAGCCTTGTACTCAGTCTGCTCGTAATACAAACCTACATGCAAGAACTTGCAATGTTTTGTCAGGTGTTATTTTACTTTTTGTGACGGGGAGAATGACAGGCACGCAGATCCATATGCAGGTAGGGAGACGTGTCTAGATCGATTCAGAATTTGATGGCGATGCTATCGCATATAGAAGCGCAAATAAGAAGCGCAACTATCAAATCGACAAACGCCACTTCATCGTTCGGTAGACCATATATTAACTATGATTACCGGCCGGTCATACATCCCCTAGGCTGCCGCTGCTCTCTGTCGCTCTTTCCCAACTCTTTTCTGCGTGACCTACATTATTCTCATCACCGTATAATGGACATTCCCTCAGTAATTGGTCAAAAACAAAAATATCCCCATTTAAGGGAATATGAAGAACGTTAACACAAGAGCGTAAGATACAAGACGGTATCCCGTCCGCACCACGCCGGCATGACGTTTTTAAAGCGGCTAAGGTATTGAAGACTTCTATGTTAGAAAAGGTAATATTAGGAAAAATATTTTACGCTTTGAATTAACAAATTTAAAGAAGCGTTTCGGATTCCGAACCAATTCACTCGTCTTGTTGATGTAAGTGTTGTAATCACACTTACTCAAAGTATTAAACATGTATGCTATCCTAGAGTAACTGCCCAAATCGACAAGTGACCCAGTTTTTTTATATCTTTTGAAGAGTATGTTCCGTTTATTGCGTACTAATCTCAAGCTGGCGCACATTTGTTAGTAAAGGAGGGCTTAACAGGAACGGACTCATATATAGCGGAATAGAGAATCGAATAAATAACAGACAGACTCCCTTCGATGTCATCATAATCAAAACCGTAAGAATTCTTAGATAATGCACCACAAAGTCTAACATAATCAGTATTTGAAAGACAAACCGTAAATTAGAATTCTTGGAGAACACTGGAGGTAGGTTAGACTTTCTGATTGACCAGTTTAGCGAGATCAGAATGGCTGGGTAATATACATCTTGCCGGAATACAAATGACGGGATACGAAGAATGGCTACGTTGGTCGTACTACAAAAGACCAAATCCAAAAGGCTAGTAAAGGAATCCGCAAGATTCATTTTTTAGGACATTAAGGGAATAAGGTAGAAGTGCTTTACTTTTGCACGTTATTGCCACCAAGTTGAAGTGAAATTGCGACCAACCTGAACCTCAATTTCTTCAGACAATAACAACCGACGAGACAGAGAAAAATAATGTATCACATCGATTAAACCTCCACTTCCGATCTTGTTTAATCTGTCATGCCTATAAACTTGATACTCCGAACCCTTCCGCATCCAGAACACTTGGCTTCAACAAAGTTTCTGTAAATGCAATAACCTGGTATTTAAGATTATGAAAACCGAAACGTACGAACTTAAATTCAGTATTAAGCCCGCGGACATTCTGATAGCGAAAGACAAGGATTTAAGTAGTTTTTTGAAGCAGAATTATCCACCTTCCTAGAAGCAATATTATTCGCATTTCCAGAACCTAGTATTGTGGCATGTCCACGAGGTGCAAAGTTCTTAATAAATACTCCGTCAGCCCAAACTTTCCTGTCGAAGATACGCAAGTAAAGAAATGACGGGACAAGTATTTTAAATGACGCGATTTCTTTAGGACTACAAGAATTAATTCTAAATCTAACGAACCTATTCATATTTAGATCCGATATTTTTTAATTGATAAACAATTCGATCATCTCAACTGATGTATTGAACGCGAATCTCGAATCTCGGTATTCGTGCCAGAATCACCACCAGTTCCGGTCCTACTGGAGGAACTATCTCAGCACGCTGTTTTCGACGCTGTCACTGTTTGCTAGTTCGACATTTACTGATACGTAAAGAATTAACCTTAACATTAACAGAACAATCTGAAGTAGATCCGTGAACAGCATTAGAGGGGCCAGACGAACCATCCTCGCTCCTGGAGTTACTATCTATACTACCCGTCCAGGAACGAACAAGGAGGCAAGCATTCGCTCGACATATGAGATGGTGGGTCGATTTGAATAGTAGGAATAGCGTTCGGCAACTCACTCAACGTACTGACAGAATTTGTAGCATTCGCCGAACTCTGAGCAGCCAATGATTCCTCAGACATGGGTAGCGACGCAAAGGACAATCCTAACAAAGATACAATTTTTCTACAAACACGTTTCATGAACACATGTGTCATTATCGACGTCGACGCACTCAAAATAATTATTACTACACATTGTTGACACCTCGTTGAGGCATTCAGCCCCGTCGAAGGCATTACTCAGATCTTCAAACATATTACACATATCGCACGCGAAATGGTTTCTTGTCTGCAAAAGTGTCCTGAGCAATCTGATCCTATTTTGGTTGTACTCTTTATACGGCCATGGCAAACCCTTGCTTTTGTCGCAAATAATGTCAAAGATACGGTCACGGTAACCAGCACATTTGCGATGCATCACGATGCAAGAAAACGTGATCACCAACCTATCCCACAGCTCAAAACTTTACCACACCACGATAGCTTCAGCAATTTATAAAACCGCTGATCCTGCAATTTTGTTGCCTGCAAAGCACTCAGAATCACTTTTGTTATTATAAAGTTTAATTCCACTTATTAAATCACATCCGAAGAAATCTGCAAGAAAATATACATCTTTCAGAAAAAGTTATTATAGTTATATAATACAGTTATTATAGAAAAAACAGCTCAACGAGACGCTGCACTTATTAGATCGAATTTACACACACATTTTTTGCGGAAAAAAATTTTGAGAACAACCAATACAAGCAGAGCTGCCATGATATATTTGCAACCTCTTGATGGAATGTGCACCGGACGTTAGACAAAGCCATTTGGCAACAAGACTCTCTTTAGATTGAGGCTGCTACCTCTCCACTACGGCAAGCTTACATAGTTATGAAGCCCACTGTCGTGATTCAGTGAAAAGGTAACTTGCGCTTCGGAAAATGTTATCTTTAATAGTAGTTTAATGGACTTCTTCAAGATTCCTCTCACTTCGAAACATGCGCTTGCTGGCGTTCATATCTATTGATAGACTTTTTAGTTCTCATGAAATTTCACATTTCTACATATATTCAGTGCTGGCATCTTCTTCATTTATCGCATAATATTAAAGACACTAACAAAGTTTCCTTGGGTGCAACGTGATTTGCAATAGCATTAAATTTTTAAAATTCCATGACAGACAAGCTAAACGCAATTATCTCGTTGATAAACCTTAATCTGCAACCTAATACTTATTTACCATAAATCTTTTGGGTTAAACAGGATAATGATAATTATCCTGCATTACAATGTGTAATACTAAGGCTTTCAACCCCATAATGTAAATAAAAAGGACTGTTGAAAATGTGATTTATTAGATATGCACACAGTGAATGAATATCTATACGATCTGAAGGAAAAAAATTATGATGAAATAGGGCTTATTTGCGTTTGCATTGAAATCATAGTTTTGTACAAAATCAATCAAACAACACAATAGTATGTTTCGTTTCTCGATTCCAAGTCTATAAATGCAAAGTCAATGTATTTAATCCCGATTTATTGTATCCATATATTCTTCTGACTGTCTCGTCTACCTAATCTCCCTCCTACAAATTCAGAAAACTGAAGCCCACCAAACGTATTTCAGTTTCATTTCTCACCCAAAAAATGATGTCTTCAAAAGTTAAGAAACTTCTCTATACTTTTATTTATAATCCAACGTGTACGACAAAACTTCCGAACTCTAAGATCACACTCGAGGAGTTCTAAAGCGGAAACTTGCAACCAGGGAGTTTATTCAAAATTTTATGTGAAAGATAAAATTAAAGTTAAATTTCCTTTTCCCCCTTCCTTTTTCTCTTCGTATAACTCGCCCTAGCCATCACCGTTCCTACGGTGATTGGAATGTTAAAAGACACCGTTCCTACGGTGATTGGTATGTTAAAAGACACCCTCGTTGACGCTTTATCATACACACAAGTTCATAAATGATAAGAGCGCTTCCGAGAAGACATCGATAAGAGGACTGTACGTTTGAATTCGTCGGGCAATCAACGATTGCAAAATTGCAAATATCTTAAAAGTTGTGCTAACCGAGCGATCGCTGAAGCTTAACAAAAAATGTACCATCTCATTCAATTTAAAAAAATATATATATATATATATATATATATATAATATAAATCCACTAAAATTTTTATAATATATAATCGAACGTGGCCCGCTATGAAGTACTTTACATCACTTTGCCTAATTATTCATTATTTTTCATAGCAATACACGAAAAGCTCCATATTATTTTTACGTAAAGAAATGAAAGAAATATTGGCTGGACATTTTACTATGTTATTACGAAAATCCCAAATCCAGTTAATGGTAACTAATTGTTTTTTCCCAAGTAATAAATTCGATAGTGCATATTCGCGACGTGTCGTGCAGCTGCTGGCCGACGAAAAAGATTAGCGGAAAAACAGACAGGGAAAAACACAGGTACACATGCGCGGCGCGTCATACAGCTACTGGGCGAGGAAAACGATTAGTAGAAAAGCAGGTTAACGGATTAAAAATGAAGCCATGAAGTTAGGTAATAATAACTTGCTTGTAAAAACGTATATGAACACACTATTTGCGGAAGGCAGTTAGTCGTACGAGAACATTTGAGACGGACATGAACATTTAAGTCGAAAAAAAATGCTAGAGTGGAGAAGTCGAGTGTATTGCCAAAGTAAAATGTAAATAATCCTAGCCTTAAAGAATAGATTGTAAATAAAGAAACTTGGAATTAAAAGAATTCTGAACTGCATTTCTCTTGAAAATAATATCCACGATCTAGTGATACGGACCGTATCGAGATTAGCGGAAATTTGTAACAATATATTATATAAAAAGCTACAAATAAGACCAAATAAAGGTTTACTTTTCATAAGAATCATTATACTGTATAAGGCGTAAAAAACAGACGTGTGTTATCGAAATTAGCCGCGATCAATTTTTATGTCGTATTCGCTGCATACGGGTTCGCTTCTCATGGGAAATAGGTGTATGTGGTGCAATATTGGCAGAGTCATTTTTTATATCAAATTACTCTTACGGACCAATTTTCGACATAAAATATTGAGAACTAGGCAAGAGCTTATTTTGTGGAGAGCCGGGATTTTCTTAAGTGGGTTCGAAGCCACAACTTTTTAAAATAATACCCTGTATATGCAGTGACCAACAAAGTAGCCCTATCCGAACGGTTTTTAATATGGGTAATCCTTGGGCGTAAGCATATCGGTATATCGAATTTCGTCAAAATATTTCAAACATATGCGACCTCTAGGTTCGACAAAGTATTACGTGGACAATATCAGGCGAACAAACGAGCTTAGATCGATTCAGAAAATGATTCTAAAGCGATCCGCATAATAAAAGGTGGGTCTCTCCTAAATCCATCTAGCTGCTGCATACATACGCACAAACTCAGTAAACCATTAAGGGCATAAAGTAAAAAAAATTGTAAAAAAAACAAGAAATGGGGTAAAAAAATCTTTTTACAAAATTAATAAAACGCGGTCACAAAAATTTCAACGCTTTTTAGTTCCAAATGTTTCACAATATTCAATGACTTCGAAAAAGTTTTGCAGGTGAAAGCCTTAATAAGCAACATAAAAATCTTGAGTAACTTTCATTAATGTCTTCTAGATTATTATGTCCTGTTAAAGTAATCATGTTCATTAACTCTTGACACAAGTCGTCGAGCTTCTCGCTGTGTATGGTATGGTATCAACAGCCTACAAATATGCTTTTATTAAAATATTGTGTTGTTACAGTTCACTTAAGGTCGAAAGGTAACATTATGCATAAGTATGCTGGTAAACTTAACAATCTTCTAAGAAAATTACTTGAGGCGGTATGGGGGCAAAAGAAAAGGTTTACATAAGTGCCTACAACATCCTTGAGGGCTATATGTCGTTAATCCTATACATATTTATATACATGCTGACGTACATCAAATACGTAACATATTAGTGACATTTGATATCATCTGATGGCTTGTAAGCAAAATTACGTACGATATTGTTGCTTAATCAACTTAAGATTCAGTTCATATGTAATGAGTGTTTAATTCGTTAAAACGTTGTTTCAAATCGATACGCATTGAATCAATGCTGAGTTATAATAAAGTTCAGCTGTCTCCGATAAATGGCTCTTTCGCAAGTACATAGGCACTAATTAATTCATCAATATATAGAGTGTGGATGGCTTTTAATTATATAACAATCTTACCTGACATAGTAAATGTAAAATCTAATGGCTCAGAGGCTACTCTTCTTATGCCTGCCGATATCGTACCGTACTACATAAATCACCCCTTAAAATTTTATTGCATAATAATCCTAAATACTATTGTGTCCAAAAAATAAAAGAAATTTCATTTTAAAGATACGCATGCTTTGAATGTGATTTTCTTTTACGTTTATATTCGAAGGAAGTTTGATGTCATCCGGTCTTTTAGTTTATAAATTTGAGCAGCTTTTGTAATTATTATTTAAAGCAATCAGAGGCTTAAGCAATATTCATTATTAACTGTTTGACGCTTTGGAAGGAACCGCTTAGGAACCACCATAGGATAATCGAAGAAAATAATCTACATATGACTTTGATGATTTTTAACTTGCTTTGGCTTCATTTTTTGCATCACTACTTACTTACTCTCCACCGCTTGTAACATAATGTGTATCGCGTGTACGTTCGTGCGGAGCACTTCTCTGCCCGTGTACATTTGTGTTCAAACTGCAGGTCACAGGATAGACATTCTAAATTGATAGGAAAAATTTTGTCCGACTGGAGACACTTTTTGAATCCTCTCTCATTTAATCGTTCCTACAAAAACTGAATCTTAATATAGCAAAAAGATATAATGTCTAATATTTCATGGTCAAATTTAGTGCATAATAGTAAATTGACATAGAAATCAATCTTGCGGACTTTGGATCACGTACCACGACGTCGTTACCCCGTCAATATAATGCATTACTGATGGGTATGAAAAAGCCCAATTTTGTTTTGTCTTCAGAACACCCGGAAAACCGAGAGAGGGGCGTGTTTGCGTAAAATGAATACACCTTATATTAGAGAAATAGCCATTAATCGAAAATCCATCTTCAGATCGATTTGCTTTGTTTTTAAATTAACTTTCCACGATAATCGAAAAAAGCTGTTGATATCATCTTGTCTTTGGCGTGATTTTTTGATCTTGGCTCACCTTTTACACCAGGGATGGCTTAATGGTTCGAAGTTATATATTTCAACTTAAATTAAAGAATTAAAGACAATCGGCAAAGCCAATTCAAAGGACAACAAGGACAACAATCTTTTTTTCCTCTTAAATATTTCCTAAAAAGCTTTTATTAAAAAGATCTCGGATTTCTAGTTTACGTCGTTTTGCGATGAATGTGCAGAAAGTGTATAAAATCCATGGTTTGAGAAATCGCAAATTAATTTAACATTGTGTTCACAAAATAAAGGGCATTTTTATTGTAAATATTTTGGATGTGAATCTTTTCTTTCACCAGATCAGTGTCATTAACATTTGACAGCACTTTTATGACGTTGATCTTTTTAGTCTATATTGGGGGATGTTTTTGGCAGTCAACGTTTAGTAGCTACGATTTTGCTTTCGTAAACTTGCGAATTGTCTTAAGCGATAATAACACTGAAGGACGAGATTTGCAAAACTATTTCTTTCGTGGTTTATTGGAATTGCCATTAACTAATGGAAGAAGCTAAACGTAAACAAAAATTGGTAAATCTACTTAAGCTCCTCCATAAGTAATAACAGTTAAGAGAGGAAAATAAACTGTTCGTCCAGTTCCGGTTCCATTTTCTACCATTCTGCTCATTAAAAGAAGATTTAAAGCTGGGGGTAAAAGTGAAAATATTAAATGTCGAACAGTAGCATACTTACTTTGTTACATTATATTCGCCCAAAAATTCGAGAATTTTGCATTTGCGTAAAACAAACTACGACATAGAAGGCAGCGAAAAAGCTGATCCAAAAGCAATCATAATTGTCCTCGCACAAAGAAACTGAAGCATAACCGAAAAGAAAGCAATAAAGTCGTGAAATTTTCAAACAGTTTGTATAATAAATATACAAGAACAAAAATGAAAGAAAAAAGTCAAGCTTCCTTCGTTGCTTATATTTCGCTTCGTCAGTTACTAATTTCTATTGTTACTTCAATAAGCTTCTTACAATCTCCAGCCGTGGTTTAGAAACGCTTAAAAACAGCATGCGATTGGTTGTGATGTGTTTAGTCCTAGCGGGTGTTTGTTTTTTTTTTTAAGTTTATGCATTTTAATATCTTATCTATTACGTTTTGCACTAAAGCATGTGTTTTCTGTGTTTTTTTAGAACAAGTAGCGAGGACTTACCTAGTAATAGTCTTCAGTAAACACCAGTACTTAAAAGTCTCTGCGCCCACTGTTTTTGAAACTTATGTGGTCGATATCGAAGTCAATCATAAGGTAAATAATGTAGTAACCTTGGATTTGAAACAAAGAAAATAGTTTCTGTCGCACACTTTGGAATAACGCTTGAAGAAGAGGGTTATTTTTCTTTCAAATGAACTCATTAATTAAGTCCGTTTTATTAAGAATTTGAGAAGAATAACTACATTTAAAATGAAAATGCAAAAAAGTGTCGACATGTGTTCTGAGTAGTGCGTGTTTTCTTTTCGTCTGCGATTTTGTGATTGTTTCGGCGTTTTTGTGTATTTAGCTCATGTCTTTTCAGTGTTTTTGCTAAAACTGTTTATCGCGGATGCCGTATGTGCTTTTGTTTCCTCTATATACAATAGCAAAAGAAGAAAAAGAAAAATAAAAAGAAAAATAAAAAAATTGAATATAATTGACATTTTCCATTAGTAGTTCCCAATTTTTTTCCAGTGATTGGTTTTTTCCCAAATTTCTAAATAATAGACAACAATAAGGCATTACGGCCCCGGGGCCGCCAGATAAAAACTCAAATAGATTTAGTTTATTAGCGGACAAATCCCCGCAGAGAAAAAAAATTAAAAATTCGATCTTTCCGGTATTGCCAATCAGTAACATCACTCCTATTGACCAAAAATATGTTGTTATATCTTCAACTGATGCCTACATAACAATTTCACATCAAACCAAGCCCTTTCCTATAAAAAAAGCCCTAGATGGCATTACAACACATATAGACTCTATCTCGATTCTACGCGATGTCCTCACTGGGAATCCGCGAGCAACCAAAAACCTCATAAAGTCGAAATCATTAGCTAATTTATGTGCAACTTCCGTTAAGCTACATGACAAACTGAACTCAGTTAGAAGCGTAATTGATGTCCCGAAAGATGAAATAATTCGCGAAATGGGCAATCAAAGAAAGACTGAAGTCTATAAATTCACTAAATTAAACGACGACGGAAAAACTCGTTTCCCTACAGGAAGGATTATTATGACCTTTGAACGCTATCGATTACCGCACACTGCTTGGTATAAATGTAAAGTGAGAACTCTATATTCCAAATCCCACGAGATGCAAAAACTGCCAACGCCAGGGTCACACGGCAAAAAGATGCAAAAGTGTTCCATCTTGTGCTAACTGTGCTCTTCCTGCACATGCTGAAACCTGTACGCGTAGTTTCTGCATAAATTGCAATGACCAACATTCGACGTTAGACAAACAATGCCCACGTTTTATACAAATGCGTGAAATTCTAAAAATCAAAACAAAAAATTACTGTAGCATGGGCGAAGCGCGACGCAAGTACAGGGAAATAAATCCATCAGAAACCCGAAGAATTAACAAAAGTAATATCTAGGCTGCTGTCGCCTCGCAAATCAAGCTTAATAAGCCTTTAACGCCAACTCCTTCCAATGAAAAACCTGTTCTACCATCAACCAAAAATTATATTGCGAAACCAGGTCCATCACCCGCCAAAGATAATGTTGAAAAAATTAAAGCAACAGCAAATATTGAAAAAATTAAAACAGCAACACGCATCCTAAAGTCTAATAAACTAAATTCCCCAGAATCGCTAGCTCTCAACTCTGGTCAGTATTCCAAAAGAATCCCCTCTTTCTGTCACCCAGCAATAGCTGAATATCTAACATAAACATACGTAAATCGGTCTACCACCAAGCTCTTAAAGCAAGTTGCTCTGCTTTTCGGACGATACCCATAAATAATATTATAATGAAAACAGGTCTCCACCTTTACAAAATAGACTTTATAAGTTAAAAGCTAAAATAGTCCCCAAGCTTCTTAATTCAAACAAATCTATTCTCGGTGGAGATGTGAGAAAGATTATTATTGCCAAGAAAGTTCGAAAGTCACCATCTGCAATTGACTATTGTTTGTACGTCGCAAAGGAATTAAACATCGCCTTAAAAACTTTCCGATATTTTGGTGTTAAACCTCCATGGATTTTGAAAGACTACTCTTTTGACATTTCACAGTTTATGCATAAGAAAGAAGACACTCCAAATCACATCTTCAGGAATATAATTGCTGAAAAAATTTAAGTACGGAAGAGTAAAGGTGGGAATCTTTTATACACAGATGGCTCAAAATCCTTTGGTCTACCACCTGCTTGTGCCGTGGTAGATCCTTCAGGACAGGTTCTTCTCATTCACATATTTCACGAAACTGCCATTGTTACTGCTAGTTTATCTGTATTAAAAGCTATACGGACATTGGAAGAAAAGTTAAAGAGTAGGAAATCTACAATACCATCATCAGCACTACTCTTCTATTAACACTCAATTAATTCCACCTTTTTTTCCAACAAATGTTAAGAAAATCAAGATCCAAACATTTTCAAGAATTCGTTTTGGCCATACAATTGCAACTCACTCATGGATCTTGAAGAAGTCTTCCTTCCCAATCTGCAATTGTGGACAAATTCTCACTATAAAGCACTTTCTCGGTGACTGCCTTAACTTTTCCCTGGGCCAGAAGTATTGCATTTAGAGCGATTAACCCTATGGACATTCCACAATCAGCTACAGAACAGAATATCAATACAATACATAACTCTATTAAAACTACTAGACTCAATGTCTAATGTACTTCTATAAATTCGAGCCGATAGCCTGTGTTGCTAATGCTCAATGTCTTCTTTTTTTTTTTAGTCTAAGAATTTACTTCATTAATCTAAAATTATAATAATAATAATAATAGTAGTAATAAAGAAAATGAAAATGTGTGCTATTAATACCTGAACAATACTAGGTTGTATTCAATACTATCCCATTTGTCCAAATAATATGTTTTTAAATTTTTCAATTTCCTCGATATTTTATCGACTACCACTTGCTGACAGTATGGTAGCGGATTGCAAAGAAATATTAGTTCCATCATCCTTCAACGATGCCGCAACCATTGTTGCTGGCAGTAGCCTCTTTATATATTTGTAATACTTCGACCTAGTGCTTGCAATCTTCCGATATATTCGCACGTAAACATCGCATTCAAGTGTTTTAAATGTAGCTTTATTTAAGCCAATAACGCCACGACATTCAAAGTCTGATTGCGGCTCGGATTTGTAATGGGGTACAAATACCATCTTTTAGCCCAGATGGTAAAACAAAAGCTTTAAGACGACGAACGAAAATCGAAACTAACTCATCGGCGGCAATCGTTTGCTGCCATTATTTTCTTGAACGCAATTGCAGGAAGAGATTTAAAAACCTGACTTCTACATACATTGTAGAATTATTTGGATCGTTTACTGTGTCCGATCACTTGGTGCTGTTTAATTAAAAGTCATAAAGCTTTTAAAAATAGTTAAATTGTAAATTTATGTGCTTAACAGTATGCGTTCTAATTTAATAGTCTACGGTCGGTTGCCGTTATCATTATAATCAATGAAATCAATTTTCTTTACCTTAAAGAGCATATTTTTTTAATAAAATATCTAGATAACCATACAGCAAACGTCATGCGACGTTTTGACACGCTAGTGATCAGCACTAATTTGATGATGGAGCTGATGATCAAATTAGTGATTATAGTACAATACTAGTGGCGGTACTGACGGTGAAAATGGTTCGTAGCGCTAGTGGTGATACGAGTGACTGCATTTATAGTGTTGACGTAGCAGCATACTAATGGTGGACTCAATTGGGAATAGCAGTGTGGTGTATAGTGTAGCCATGTAAGCAAATTTTTTTGTAACTAATCCAATTACTACAAAATCATACCCACTACCAAATTATTAATAGCCAAAGGTACCTTGTTACTCTGTTCACTTTTAGCTATTTCTGAGAAGGTATTTAATAACCTCACCTTTACATAAACTAGTAAGAACATTACACTCGGACAGAGCAGACAGTCAGATAACCAACACCACTTCGTCTAATTCATTCATTATTGTGATAATAGACCGAAAAGTATACGTTATTTTTGTGTCATGGCATACTTTTCATGCAAGTCCTCATATTGGAGGATGCTTAAAGCGTGAACTAACATTATCTAAATTTACTTATCAAAAAGTTCATTATTTTTCAATTGCTTCTGCCATAAAAGTAAAATGTTAGACTTTGCCGGCATAAAGGAACATGCTTTTCACGAAAACCCGTACCTATGGCGGAGTCTAAAACATAAACCTACGTAGTCCAAATTCGCACCCATTAATTTTTAAGCTACTATTAATCAATTTTCATCAAATAATATTGAAAAATAAACCTTTTTGCTAAATGGCTTATTGCTCACGAGATGGCGCGCAAAAAACAGATCCATCTGGTTCAAATTTGATCCAATTAAATTGTATATCAAATTACTATTACAGAAGAATTGTTAACCTCTGTCTGTCTTAAGCCCTTCTAGACGTTGTAACTCATATACCTCTGTACTATCTACATGTAGGGTATAAACGTGGCACTAATTAATCAAGACGTTTGCTTGACGTTTATAAAAAATCTTGGTTCATAATAAGCATTTAAAAATTAATAAAGCATGCATTTACTATTATTTCAATTCTTTTATATGACGAATGCTACATACGACCATCCCTTCGCATCCTATCTTATCTCATTACAAAACAAACATTATCGTTAAAAGTCAACGAAATAGACTTTAATAAGCATTTTCTTCGCCCCTCGAAGCAGGAAAAAATTTTCTAAGACGAAATATATAGAAGCCTGCCCATTCCGTACAATGCTATGTATAATTCTTTTAGATCCATTCTTATACAGACTGGATCTTTATGGAAATCAAAAAATTAATTTTCTGTCTACGCAAATATGTTAACAACTTTAACCCTTTCAGGCGGCGGTGTTGCATAGTACGGAGACAGTGGCGGATAGTATTGAACTGGTGGTTGTGCTGATAGTTCTGGATAGTATTGGCCTGGAGGGATTGTTGGCTGTACTTCCGCGTAAGATGGTGATTGGGGATAATAATATGACGATAACGGTAAAAGTGAAGCATACGACTGAACAGGCTGTGAATAGTATTGACCAACCGGTGCATAGTATTCAGTCGACGCTAACGCCTGTGCTGCCACCTGCGCATAATATTGGTTCGCGTCTGCATAATATTCGGCTGATGCTACTATTGGGGCTGACGGCGCTGCGTACTCGTCGTCCATTTTTGAATAGTACTGCGGTACTGGCGGTGACAGTTGCGTATATTATTGATATGTAAATAGACAAATATAAGTTTTTTCTAAATAATCCAATTAATATAAAATCATACCAGGTACACAATTATGTATAGGCAAAAGAAAAATTACAGCCACCGCACTAACTACTAACACTTGGAAATACCTTGCTGTCATCGTTCTCTTTGAGGTGTTTGTAAAAAGATATTTATTAGTCCAACCCTTTTATATACACTAAACTATTATTTAAAGCGTTCAATGTGTCAAATCTTTTGGTTGTGCTTAAATTTTTTGAAAAGTGGTAATTCATTTCAAGCGTTTAAAAGTAATTAAATTGTGAATTTATTACGGTTTTTTATTTCCATGAACTTCTAAACAAATCCTGTCACTAAAGTCAATGGGTTTTATCAATATGTAATAAGTTTTTCCCATAAAAAACAGGTAATAACGTTATAGCCGAACAAGTCCGACTATTGGATATTTTAGACCACTTAGCCTATTACAGTTGTTTACTCGTTTTGAAAATAATATACCAAAAATTACGCATCATTTTCATGCAATGGCATTTTCATTAAACCCCGTTGGTTTTTTTTTTGCCAAATTCGAGAACGATTGTGTGAGACGGCAAAAAATTTTCCCCACGCGATTGAATTTTTCACACGAACTTAGCAAATCGGTGCACTATTACTCAGCGATTACTTTGAAAGTTGTAAGCTTTCGTGAGTGGTCAAAAAAGTGGACTAATCCAAACCATTTTATTGCGTCAAAAGGCGTCGGTGTACAAATTTCATCAACATATCTCAAAAATTGCGACCTGTAAGTTGAAAATAAAAATACATTCAAAAATGAGTCTGAATCGATCGGTACAATAAAAGGTAGGTCTACCTTAAGCCCTTTTGAATGTTAGGTCCGTCTGTAGAAACTTAATATACCATACCATAAGTGATGTGGAGTATAATTAAATGTCTTTTGAAATCAAGGTCTTCATCTAAGGTCAGCGTTTTCTGTAAAAAATTACGAAATGTGTAACTAAGCCAGTGAAACCCGGTTAAGTATAGAAGTGAGCTATTACGCAAATCACAAACCTTAGTCGTTTGAATCACAGAGCCTATCGTAAATATTGATTTTATAGCATTCTTTTATCACCTATCCAACATCTAAGCATTTAGTTTAGATAAACCTAATTACACCTTTAAATTCCAAAACCATTTAGAAAGAATTATACAAACAAAAAACAATTAGAAAGAATTATATTTTGTTTACTCGGGATATACTTAGTTAAGCAGGCGGATACACAGCCATATCGATTAACTAACAAATACGCAGGCAAGGAAATTAAGCAACAACTGACCTTCGTCTAATGGACACGATTGATTTCCAATGAAAGGCGATGTAGAAATCAAAATTGTAAAAAACGTTTAAGATCAAAAATTTCACGATTCCCAAGAATTCGAAAACATTTTATTATATATTTTTGATGATAAAAATTACCCTCTCAATAAATCTCAGATCGGATTATTGATTCGGATGACGTTTTTTAGCCAACACTAAAATTTTGCTTAGAAGGGACATATGATGAGTTAATTCAAGATCATAAATTGTCTGTTATTGAGCCTCATCTATGCATATTGCCTTTCACTTGACCGAAAATGGATTCCTGTTCATCGTCATAGTAGAGCCATGGTGTATTTCTGGTCATAGCAAATATTTGATAAACTTAATATCACTTGGAGTGATCATAATTAATTTAACATGCTTGGTTCACGTTTTTTAAGTTTTTCAAAACAAGCTTTTTGTAATGTACACAATGCAATTTTGCATTCTTCATATTGCATAGCTAAAATCAATCTCCAAAGCACTACTTCCATAACACATCGGTTATTTTTGTAACAATTACAATTGGCTGGTCAACCGATTAGACAATACGGATTTTTTCTATAACGAGATCATTATTTCCACAATATGGACATTAAATATATCAAACCTTCAATTGACCGAAATTATTACCACAATGATTTGATTATTTCGATAGCGCAACTTTACTTTACTTTCCATAATAATGCGGTTATATCCATGACATGCGTCTTCAATTGCCCTAGTCTTGTTTCGACATAGAAAATAGTGTTTTGTGCTTCAAAGAAACAAAAAAAAACCAAGATAATATCGCTTATAATCCACCAGATCTCTAACACTAAAGCATTTAATTGCTTTTGCCACTAAGCAGAAGATGGTCTGGGGTTATGGACTATAATTCCCTTTTTCAAATAAGTAGTCTTGCGATTTTCTGAAGCCGTTGTTGCGACCTATCGATCCTATCAAAAATGAGTGAAGGAAGGACTCCTATTTTTTTCGCTTGGTTTTAGTTATCTTGAAGAACAAACAGTTGCGGTTCTTCTACTATGTCCTTCGCAAAAAATAAAAATATTCTCCGACAAGGTTTAAAAGTTGGTATACTTTTAAGAACCGTACAATTATTCATAAAACACGTCTTATAAATTGCTTTAATTCGTAAAAATAAACATGAGTGGTTCTCCCTTTTTCAAATTTAGTGCTAAATAAAACATTAAACGTCGTGAAATTTAACCACGAACGTATCTATTAAGTTTTTAAATAATAGTACACAGCCAAAGAATTGACATAAGAAGCAAATACTGTTTAAAAAAAATGTGTCCATACGTTAAAAAATTTCCGAAACTTTTTCTCAGTTTACAGATACGGTGCTAAAAATTGTAATGATTTTTACAACATTCACAAGCAAACAGAAACACAACAATGTTATCATACAATTTCGCAATTTCATGAATTAAGACACCCTGTATGTTTTCATATGTAAATGTTGAACTATTATTGTATTTATAAATCGCATAGTAAATAATTCTTTTTAATTTATACTTCAATTGTGTAAATGTATGTTATATCCAAACATTTTTTAATTTATTATCACTAACCAAAACTATACACATCTCCAAAGTTTGGTTTAAGATTTGGTTCATAGTTCTTTATTTTTTTCTTTCTAGACGGAAGTGTTGTTTTCGTTGCAAATGTTGGAGATAGTTTTGATAGTTCTGAGTCTGGTATTACTAATTCACGAAGTGGTTTTGTTGCAGCCATTGGAACTTCGCGTGATCTTTTTCTTGAATCTGATGTTGACTGCGGTGATGGACCTGATACTGTAAATAGTTGTGTCAATGTCGGTTGACGTTCTCCCGGTTCTTGAGACGGTTCTGACAGCAACGTTTGTTGTGTTGTTGATTCCAGATGTGATTGTGAAGGTAGTGAACCTTGTGATCCAGCAGTTGCTAATAGCGTTGACTGATGTAATATTGACTCTGATTCTGGTTCTTTCAATCGGGACTGACGTGCCGATTGTTCTGCAGATGATTCTTTATCTGGTGTTGACTGTGGTGCTACTAGTTCTTTCGATAAGTGTACTTGTTCTGGAGATGATTCTGGCAATGGCGTTTGAAGTGGTTTTGGTTGTGCCTCTTGTTCTGCAGCTGTTTCTGACGGTGGCTTTTGATTTAGCGATGGTTTCGAAGTTCCAGATGTCGATTCTAAAATTAAACTTGACGATGGTGACTGATGTGGTGTTAGTTCTGCAGATGATGCCGACGATACCGATTGATGTGGTGCTAACTGTGAATATAATCTCGATGATACCGATTCCGAGGATGGTTCTGATAGTTGTGTTTGATGCTTTGTTGGTTCTGAATGACTTTGCGACAGAAGGGGTTGTGGTGATCCTGGCCCTAACGGTGCTGATTGGTGGTGCGATGTTGGTTCCGAATCTGATGTTAACAGTGATGAGTGAGATGTTCCTGTTTTTGAAGGTGATTGCGATGACGATGATTGAAGTGGTTCCATCCCGTGAGATGGTTGGGTTAGTGTCTCTTGAGGTACTGATAATCCTGGAGGCGGCTGTGACAGAAGAAGGTTTCGCGTTCCTTGCTCTAATGCTGTTTCGGATTGTGGCCTTTGATATGGCGGTAGTTTCGAAGTTTGCTCTTCGCCCGATACTTGTTCTGAGTCTAATGTTGCCGCTAATGACGAATGTGGTGGTAATTCTTCAGATAATGCCGACGAGACTGATTGATGTGGTGCTGGCAAGGAATGTGATTCTGATGATGTTGATTGAAGTGGTAACATTCCCTGGGATGGCTCCGACGGCTGTGCTTGATGGTTTGTGGATTCTGGATGCATTTGCGGCGGAAAAGATTGGAATGATTCTTGTCCTAAGGGTACTGATTGCTGGAGTGGTGGTTGCAACGCTTCTTCCGACAACGATGGTTGACGCAGTGGTTGTTGTGGGGATGGTTGTTTACCTAATTTTGATTGTGAATCTGACATTGATGGTGATGACTGAGAGGCTGCTGTTGTTGAAGGTGATTCCGACGAAGATGACTTATTTGTTACCGTCTCCTGATATGGTTGGGATAATGGCGTTTCACGTACTGATGATTCTGGACTAAGTTGCGACGAAAGATGATGTTGTGTCCCTTGCTGTGAAGCGGTTTCTGGGGCTGACTTTTGATGTGGCGGTAGTTTCGAAGCTAATTCTTTACCTAGTACTTGTTCTGAACCTGGTATTGCCGCTGATGACGAATGTGGTGTTAATTCTGCAGATGACGCCGACGAGACTGATTGATGTGGTGCTGACAAGGAATGTGATTCTGATGATGTTGATTGAAGTGGTAACGTTTCCTGAGATAGCTCCGACGGCTGTGCTTGATGGTTGGTGGATTCTGGATGCGTTTGCGGCGGAAAAGATTGGAATGATCCTTGTCCTAACGGTACTGATTGCTGGAGGGGTGGTTGCAACGCTTCTTCCGACAACGATGGTTGAAGCAGTGGTTGTTTATCTGATTTTGATTGTGGATCTGACATTGATGGTGATGACTGAGAGGCTGCTGTTGTTGAAGGTGATTCCGATGAAGATGACTTATGTGTTACCGTCTCCTGAGATGGTTGGGATAATGTCGTTTGACGTGGTGATGATTCTAGGCTCAGTTGTGGCAGAAGATGGTGTTGTGTCCCCTGCTGTGAAGGGGGTTCTGATGCTGACTTTTCATATGGAGCTAGCTTAGAAGCTGATTCTTTACCTAGTACTTGTTCTGAGCCTGGTATTGCCGCTGATGACGAATGTGGTGTTAATTCTGCAGATGACGCCGACGAGACTGATTGATGTGGTGCTGACAAGGAATGTGGATCTGATGATATTGATTGAAGTATTGACGGTTCCTTGGATGGCTCTAATAACTGTGTTGGACGTTTTGTGGATTCTGGTTGCGTTTGCGACGGAAAAGATTGGAATGATCCTGGTCCTAACGGTGCTGATTGATGGACTGGTGGTTGCAACGCTTCCTCCGACAACGATGGTTGACGCACCGATTGTTGTGGGGGTGATCGTTTACTTAATGTTGATTCCGAATCTGACCTTGACGGTGATGACTGAGATGTTCCTGTTTTGAAGGTGACTGCGATGACGATGATTGGAGTGGTACCGTCTCGTGAGATGGTTGGGTTAGTGTCTCTTGAGGTACTGATAATCCTGGAGGCAGTTGTGGCAGAAGAAGCTGTCGTGTCTCTTGGTCTAAACCAGTTTCGGATACTGGCCTTTGATATGGCGGTAGTTTCGAAGTTAGCTCTTCGCCCGATACTTGTTCTGAGTCTAATGTTGCCGCTAATGACGAATGTGGTGTTACTTCTGCAGATTGTGCCGACGAGACTGATTGATGTGGTGGTGACAGTGAATGTGATTGCGATGACGCTGATTGAAGTGTTAACGTTTCCTGGGATGGCTCTGACAGCTGTGTTGGACGTTTTGTGGACTCTAGGTGCGTTTGCGACGGAAAAGATTGGAGTGATCCTGGTCCTAAGAGTGCTGATTGATGGAGTGGTGATTTCAATGGTGCTTCTGACAACGACGGTTGGCGTAGCGTTTCTTGTGAGGATGGCTGTTTACCTAATTTTGATAGTGAATCTGACATTAATGGTGACGATTGAGAATCTGCTGTGTTTGAAGGGTATTCCGACGAAGACGACTTAGATGTCTCCAGCTCCTGAGATGGTTGGAAAAATGGTGTTTGACGTTCTGATGATCCTAAAGGTAGTTGTGATGAAAAAAGCTGTCGTGTCTCTTGCTCTAAAGCAGTTTCTGATGCTGGCCTTTGATATGGCGATTGTCTCAAAGTTAGCTCATCACCCGATATTTGTTGTGAGTCTAATGTTGCCGCTAATGACGGATGTGGTGTTAGTTCTGCTGATTGTGCCGACGATACTGATTGATGTGGTGGTGACAGTGAATGTGATTCTGATGACGCTGATTGAAGTGTTAACGTTTCCTGGGATGGCTCTGATAGCTGTGTTGGACGTTTTGTGGACTTTAGATGCGTTTGCGACGGAAAAGATTGGAGTGATCCTGGGCCTAAAGGTGCTGATTGATGGAGTGGTATTTCCAATGCTGCTTCTGACAACGACGGTTGGCGCAGCGTTTGTTGTGAGGGTATTTGCTTACCTAATGTTGATTCTGAATCTGATATTGATGGCGATGAGTGAGATGCTGCTGTGTTTGAAGGTGATTCCGGTGAAGATAACTTAGATAGTACCAGCTCCTGAGACGGTTGGAATAAGGGTGTTTGACGTTGTGATGATCCTGAGGGCAGTTGTGATAGAGGAAGCTGTCGTGTCTCTTGCTCTAAAGACGTGTCTGATAGTGGGTTGTGATGTGGCGTTGTCTTTGAAGTTGGTGCTTTATTTAACGTTTGTTCTGAATCTATTGTTGACGCCGGCGGCTGATGTGGTGTTAGCATTGCGGGTAATGTCAACGATACTGATTGATGTGGTGATGACTGCGAATATGATATTGATGGTGCTGCTTGAAGGGTTAACAATTCCCGATATAGTTCTGGTAATTGTGTTGAATGTGTTGTTAACCCTGGGTGTGTTCGCGATGGAAGGGGTTGTACTGATGCCGATCCTAACGATGGTGATTGTTGCATTTCCAATGCTGCGTCCGACAATGACAGTTGACGCAACGGTTGTTCCGTGGAGGATTGTTCGCTTAATGCTGATTTCGAATCTGATGCTAACGATGACGACTGACATGCTGCAGGTTTGGAAGGTGATTCCGATGACGATGATTGGCTTGTCACCGTTTCCTGAGCTGGTTGGGACAGTGGCGCCAGACCTGTTTTTAACGGTGGTAGTTGATGAGGCGGTAATTCTAAAATTGATGCTTTATCTGGTGCTGGTTGCGAATCTGATATCGACGATGGTAATTGAGGCGATCTTGGTTCTGGCGATGGTGAACTATTCTGCGCTGATTGTACGTTTACCACACACAATACACATTGTGACGGTGCAGAGAATTGAGCTGGAGATACTATCGATGGTGCATCATATGGAGCTGGAGATACTATCGATGGTGCATCATATTGAGCTGGAGATACTATCGATGGTGCATCATATTGAGCTGGAGATACTATCGATAGTGCATCATATTGAGCTGGAGATACTATCAATGGTGCATCATATGGGCTAGGATTGCTTAATGCTGGCGGTAACCGTGGCAAATAGTATAAATTTGGTTGTGGATAGAGTTGACCTGCTGGTGATATTATCAGTGGTGGGTAGCGTTGTCCATAACGTTCAATTGGTAACGGATAGCGTTGAATTGGTAACTGATAGCGTTGAATTGGTAGTTGAATTGGTTGTGGAACATAATATAACCTAGGTGGTGGATAGTGTTGATAAGGATAAGGGCGACTGGGTGGTGATATTGGCTGCGGTTCATGATGTTGACGGGCTGGTGGATAGTAATGCGATTCGGCTGAAATACAAGTTAATAGTACCTATATTTACTGACAAATATAAGTGTTTTTCAATATATTATAATTCAATTAGATAACTCGGTCGTTGTAATTAGACAAAAACACGAACTAGATGTGATAAAAATTCGGTACAACATCATCAACTTAACGTGACCACATACCTATTGGATATTTCAATTTAGGCTTCAATTTATTGGGCTCATCATGTGCTAGGTCGCCAAGGGAGTTTAAAGCTATATATATTGACAGACAAAATAACAATTTTTTCAACATAACATAATTAGCAAAAACACATACCAGACGATAGCAAAGACGCAACCGGGTCATCAGGATCTGTAGTTATTATATTAATGCATTTTTTATATATGCCAGTTACTATGGATACGTACCTGTTGAATGTGATGTTTCAGACTTAGAGACAGCAGCTATATATATATATTTATATAAGTTCTCATATATAATATAAATTTTTTCAATATAATCTAATTAGCTGAAATACATACCAGGCGCGCAAGTGTTCGTAAGCAGAAAGAGAATCATAGCCCACGTACTGACTAGAATTGTATGAAAATTATTTCCTGTCATCTTCTTTCTATCGTTCTTTTTAACGTATCTGTAAAAAGATATTTAATTGACAACAACTTATATATACATTACGGTATCATTTCAACCATTTAATGTATCAAATCTTTTGGTTTTGCTTCAATTTTATAAAGAATTTCAATTTAATTCAAGCGTTCAAAAATAATTGAATTGAAATACATTTGTTACTGCTTTTAAACTCCGTAAAATAAGATTTCTTGGTACACATTAATTATAATAAATATTTTATTTAACTAACTAAATGGTTCTTGACAAAGGAGCTATTGAAATTCATCTTCCTAATAATCCGGACCGCTTTTTAAATGCGTAAATTGAAAAAGCTTCACCTTTCTCCAAGAGTCAAGAGACGTTCTACTTGGAAAACATCGCAAAGAATCGATTGCGGTCTACTTAGTTTCACCATGACAAGTGGTCATATAGCAGGCTTCGCGGTATGGCTAAAACAATTTTATATAATTTATGAGCTGACTGAAACATTTTGCTATTTGCGCTTTAAGAAAAAACAAAAACTGAACCAATGTGGAACATATAGATTAGTGAACAAGCTTATTTTTTTTTAATTTTGAAAGCTGTTTGTATGAATTGATTTTCGTCATTGAAACTGTTTAAAGTTTTATTAATTAGAGGCTTTCAAAGTCCGCCTAAACATGAACACAGTTTTGGTAAATGTTTTTAATCATACTAATCGATTGCTGCAGACGATAATTGGATAGGAAATTCGTACAATAATTATAAAACCGTTATTGTAAAGCAACCATTACCAATTAAAGCTAATGTAAATGCTAAAGTGCCTGAAACAATGCTTTCAATTTCAAATCAATTAAATAATATTCAGTATAAAACGACTATTTGATTCCCTTTACTTTTTAACTGAAATTCTTCCCGATCCCAAATATAGCAAGCTTTTAAAAATTCTCTAGAATTCTTAAAAAAAAATGATAAATACTTCACGTGTTAACCGACAAAATAGGTTTTTAAAAGCAATTACTAAGTACTTTGAATTTCAAGCTGAAAAAAAGAGGATTGATTTACTCCGTACTCCGAGTTACTCGAATGGAAATTCTTTCGATTAAAATTTTTCTTCAAAACTCAAATCGATATCTGCTGTGCATTCTATGCGGACTTAAAATTTTAATTTCTGGATAAGTTGTTTCACTGTCTTCAGCAGAACGCATTATGAAACTATTGTTCTTTTTTCGAACATACCTAAAAAATGCAGGTTAGGAGATCAACGATTGCACCGTGCTGTAACCCTCAAAAATGCAATAGACTTTTATGTCACATGCGTTAAAATTAGCGCTTGATCGATGCCATTAGTTAAGGTTTTCAGAAAAAACTGCAATATAAGAATGACGCAAATTTACTTAGAAGAAGTAGGGAATTCACTTCATCTTTAACTATTTTCGTTAAACTTAATAATGAATTTTCCAATAGACGAAGATAACAACTTATGCAAGATGTCTTCTTCAATTCTTCGCAAGGATTACATTGACATATCTTTGATAAAAAATGTTTTGGAATACTTGGTCGATAATTTCTTAGTGTGATTTATTTGATATGTGGTACTCTTTGAGGTTTGAGGTCTTCCAAGGAGAGAAACAAACATATTAACTGAAAGTATCAAAATAACTTTTAATTAAACGATATAATTAACAGATAAAGACCATGAAAATTAATTACCTAAAACAACGCTATAAACAAAGATACGATTAAGTAAGAACCCTTATAGTGTTCTCCTGGACGTATGTACGTCCAATACGTCCAACGTGAAAATACCTTTTGCCAATTTTTCTAGAAACCGATATGGCATATTGCATAGACAATGAAACATAGACAATGTCTTCGTGACTATTTTCAGGAATATTTTAAAATGTATTTTAAAGGAAGTCCATTGCATTTGATTTGAGCTTATGAGAAACATACAAATTACATTATTACATATATACATTACTTTCTGGTACTTGTTATGATTAATCTATTATCAAAAGTGTATATCCAGTGGCAGAATACTCCAGCAATGTAATTGGTATTAATCTTAAACCCGTCCCAATGTTAAACCTAAACCTTCATGCTGTAACATTGTGTAATAAGAACCGGTTTTTAAGTTCGATCATAAAAAACTACGATAAGTACTCTAGCGACCCTCTGGAGTCGACTTTATTGCAATAGTTGTGTCGAATTCGAAATGATTTTGACGAGCTACAACTTGGAAAGCCGAGAAACGTTGCGAACAATATCAACATAAAAAATTTTGTAATGAAGCCCAGCTGAAGTTTTTTTTAGCAAGCGCGTCCCTTCAAAAACTTCCTCTTTAAAAACTCTCTTCGTATATCATCCGTCTAGGAAATAAAGCCGCGATGTGCAAACTCTTTTTCTGAGTTCGTATTTCTTATTTAATACTGTTCTCTCTCTTTCTTTCTCTCGCCTTTTGTTTCTGATTAAAGAAGAAGGAATTGCATCGCTAAAAAAACAAAAAACCCGTCCTTCTTGCCTACTCCACATCTGTCCCAAAACTTTTTTCTTGCATTTTCCTTCAGTGTCAGAAAAGTTTTCAATCACTCTGGTACTGCATACATCGCTGGAATTCTGCACAAGATGCCACAAACACAACTGGCCAAAATGGCTCAGTGCCGTTAGTGGGCGTCATTAATGGTTATCGTGTTGCAACGACGCCGCTAGCTACAAATCTTACGTTCGCTGGCTTGCGAAAATGAAATCAATTTGTTTGTTAGACCAAAACTTACCCTCGTTGTTAAAAATTGTTATCAACTATGTTCTGAAACGTAATCTGCAGTCAAAACGTAGAAAGTACGAGCAATATAAAGACTGCTGGTGGTAAATTCCTCCGCCCATGTGATGAGCGCATGTTTTGGTCTTTGCCCATGCTTTTGATCAGCAACATAGGTCAAAATGAAAAAGCGATGCGCAGTATCAATGCACGTAATGGTTAAATTCGATTGTTTTGACCTTTCTCTACACAAAATGACAATTTTCCATTTAGTATTATTGACTTATCCAGTGTATATAGATGTTAACCATCGTTCCTATAGTGTTTCCTACGCTGTGCTCATTCATATAAATTTTTTTATTATAGGAACTGACTAAGTATTTATAGTTTTTACTTTTATAATTTTTCTTGAAATGTATTTTCTTTGAGTTAATCGATTTTGATTTATCAAGAATTGTGTCACAAATAATATAAAAATTATTTCTCTAAAAATATCAAACAAATTCCTATCAAACATCTGTGGATATATAAAATTATTAAATATATAATCTAATTCTTGTAAATAAGTAATGCATTAATTTTACAATTCGTTTAACGTAAAGAAATGAACATCTTAACGGTTTTACGAAGATTGGTTACTTTTGTCGTTTTATTTGAAGAAATCTGCTGCCGAAGGTCACCAAACACTTTTTGAAGTTTTTGTTAATGCTGCTCCATCATATCACATTTGTGGGTTGTGGTTCCAAGCCCGGAGGATCAAAAAAGTTCAAAGACAATCAATTGGAAAATTAATTGGACAAAAACCCAGCTCGAATTTGTCAAAGAACTTTCGAATAGCTTAGCAGTTAACGAACCAACTGTTTCTGGACGTTTACATGCAATGGAAAAGATCCAAAAAGAAAGAAAAAGACTACCATACGAATTGGCTGAAAATTCTATTTCAGGCAAAAAGAAGAGTTTTCCGTGGCGTATTGTGAATCGCGATGAAAAGTGGATCTACTACGATAACATCAAGCGCAAAAGCTCATGGGTGAATACAGGAGAGCCATCCACGCCGAAACCTAAGCGAAATATTCAAAACCACAAGGTTTTGCTGTGTATATGGTGGGATTAGCAAGGGTACTGTGTTACGAGCTACTAGAACCGAACGAAACTGTTACTGCGCATGTCTACCAACGTCAATTGAACAAACTGAACGATGTATTATCGCAACAGAAGTTAACAGACGCAAGGTCATCCTTTTACATGATAACCCTTGACCATACATTTCAGAAGTTGGCAAAGATACACTTTTTCTGCTCGAATGGGAAATTCTGCTGCACTTAATATGGTCACCAGACATAGCGCCTTCTGATTACGCCTTGTTCAGATCGATACGGCTGGCTTAAGTAGCACACGGTTCCGAAATGCTGAGGAAGTACGAAAGTTGGTCCCCACCCGTGATCAAAGCACTTGCAAGCATTTAATACACCCTACAAAATTACTAACGCGATACCTAATTTATTCAAAATTACGTTTGCTCCTTGCCGGCGACCTCTCGTGAAATCGCTATGTTCTGTTCGCACCTTGTCTTTTATTGACAGAGAATATGTATAAAATTTCTCATGGATCAATCGTTCATTTAACGGAACGAGCATAAAAACCGCGATACACCTGGACGATTGAATTGAGATAATAAGAAAAACCTCAAGTGAATAAAAATTTTTTTCAGCATGGTTAAACTCGTGCTTGTTTGTTACTTTCTTTTCGGTTTAGTTCGACTCTGTGCAAGTGTAATGAAATATTTCCTAAGGCGATCACCGGTAAAAGATTGTGTAGCGTTTTTAATATATTACGTACAAATAATTTATATTACGAAGAATAACGGATTTTATGTTAGTGTTGAAACTTAACATTTGTAATTTACTTTTTATACCCTACGTCACTTGCGAAACACCCGGACAGACTTGGGTTAGACTCACTTTTTTTATATCGATCGATTCAGAATCACTCTCTTAATCTAATCTTGTCTGCCCGCCTGTGCCTCACGTTTTCTTGTATTCGACGTACAGGCCGAAATTTTTGAAATAGTGGGATGAAATTTGTTTGGTACACTAACGTTCTTCTGTCCAAAGATGAATG
Source organism: Glossina morsitans morsitans (assembly GCA_001077435.1). Taxonomy (NCBI): domain Eukaryota; kingdom Metazoa; phylum Arthropoda; class Insecta; order Diptera; family Glossinidae; genus Glossina; species Glossina morsitans. The sequence goes on along the minus strand of CCAG010007007.1, from coordinate 42,134 downwards.
CTACTGAAAATAGTTTTGATCGGACTGCTTTTTCGATCACTTCCCATTAAGTTTTGAAATCGAGGTACATGAATAACTGTACGGTGATGTAGAGTATTTAAAGTTGGGCCGCTGTAGTGTTTTTAGTGATTTTTTAAACCGTTGTTAGCACCTTTATAAACCTGGAGACGGTGAATTCGAGTCTTGGAGATGATTATCCTAAACATACATCGAAAATATATTGTCCAAGATTAGAAGCTGGTAAACGCGTGAATACTTCAAAATGCATAATAAATTCGAAAACCTATTTGAATAATAGGTATTGCCTTAACTAGTGGATAAGGATTTAAGGTATTTGTTGACAAGATTTGTGTGTGAGCTTTCAACAAAAAATCTAATCCTCTGGAAACACAACTTATAAAAAAAACAGGTCTAATTATATCGGACGCGACTTACAATTTCGCATTGAGGTTTTACATTCGGAGGCTGCTAGTAACTGACGTTTTGCTCTGAGACAATGGCGACAATCTGTCTTTTTGAATGAAGAGTGACTTGTTTATTACAAACATCATACTCATACAATTTTCCCAAAATTCATGCAAATGCTACAGCTTATAGTGTTAAGAAAGCCACTTGCATAAACAACTTCGAAAGGGAATGGTTTGGTCTTAAAGATGAACAATGTGAAGAAAGCTGCCTATTTAGTTCCCTTGATTTATATTATTTACACGACAGTTTTCACATCCTTTAAACGGCGAAGTCTATGTCGTAAAAAGTCCCCTATTATAAAACAAGTCGAAAAATTATATTATGAAGAATTTAGTAATTAGCTACTATTTATTATGCTTATTATCATGAAACTGCCTTCAATGGTTAAATAAGAAACGTTTATATTGGTCTAACGGAATTTCTTTATATAAAAACCAAAATTTAATCACAATCGGCGCTTTTACTTTAGTGTATTCGCAAAGAAAGAATGGAATGAAGAATAGAGCTTTTTCGTTTGGTAACGTTATATGATTTAGTCAGGCGCATTTACTCACTTACAACGTTTATACCTAAAAAAAAAACGAACATTTCACGAATTTTCCTAAAAGACCGTTAATTAAATTGCTAAAATTAGTGCTGCCCTATAAATGGGAAAATAAGTTCTTGGACTCAAAACTGGCAAAACTAGTGAGATATATAATTAATGCAATTCTTTATCATCGGGCACACTATCCCTTACATTTATTTATAGAATTTTCCCATTGCCAAAAACAAAAAAAAACTAATCAAAATATTCACAATTGACAATAATTTCTACGAATTCATTTTTTTAAAAGTGATATGAGCAACAAATTAGGTCGAATAAATATCTGGTATAATTAATAAAAAACTAAGAACGTTATTCACTCATCTTGATTATAATGCAGAGCCTTATAATGCTGGGCTTTACTTTCCATGAAAGCTTAGCAAAATTAATTTACTTCCTAAAAAATTGGTTATTTTTTAGTTTCCACCATAAACAAAGAGAGTAGAGTGTCTTTCCATATAAGGGCTTCGTTTCCATGGTAACACCTACTCTAAAACTCTGGACTCTAAAAAATATTTCTATGATATCAAAATTCTTTACCGTTAATTTTTTTGCTAAATTGCTGCTATGAATCAATTTTCATCATAGACTATAAAAAACTAAAGCCTTCTCTGAAAGAGTTACTATGCATGAGCAATGGGTTTCGCGTAATTTTTATGTCAAATTACAAATCTTCGTCATAAAACATTAACAATTTATCCATGTCCATCGTTGTTACAGAAAAGCTTAGCTTTGTAACATATATTTTTCATTGGGATCCACGCGTTGATTCCCCAAAAATAAATAAAAATTATAACTTACAACCTCTAAACGAGATATTCATATAATATTTAACATAGGCACTTACCAGGTGTATGAAGTGGTGCGTATCCAAGATCTATCCTAAGGAGAGTATAAAATTGTTACTTGCTTGCTTGTTTGCTTGAGATTTTCTAATTTTCAAAATTCTCTTAAGACAAAAGTAAACGGCAAACCACTAAAAAGCTATTTAATAAAAATATTTGCAATTGAAATATTAATTTTATTTAACATTTATAAATTTTTTCATTTATTTATTTTTTCTTAATTGATTACAAATCACTTATATATTTAATATTAAATGGTGGAGCGCATGGAGAGGAAGAGTGAAATATCTTTTCAACAAGATTTTAGAGAAAACTATTCTCGCATAAGTATTAAATGACATAACGTTCCCGTAGGGGAATAAAATGTATGCGTACGTGCAGGAAAATGGCAGATGTATATGAATTAATGGGCAGACACATTATGAATTATAGAGATGAAAGCGCGCACACATACGTACAAATAAACAAACACATACACACACAGCGCAAGCATTTATTTTTCGTTTTTCTCTTTTTTTGTATATAATTCAATAGTTTTTCTCTTATTATTATTATTATTATTATTATTATTATTTTACAACATATTACTTTTCTTATGCTTAACGTAAAAAACAGTTAAGATATTTCTTTTCTTTTTTACATGTTGTTTTCTCTTTCACATACGATTGTAGATATATACGAAAATATTCATATTCTATATAAATGATCGTACATTATCTCTCTTTTATATGCTTTTGAATTTGTATTTATTTATTTTATTTGGTTTTTTTTTATCAATTCTTTTTTTTCGCTTAGTTAAATGCTAACTAGGCGTTTGTAAACTGAACTCAAATTAACATTTGTGAGTATGATTTAGTAGGGTGGAGTAGTTGCTGCTTGCTTTGTTGTTTATAGACCGTTAGTGTTTGTTATGATTATCAACATTGTTTTTTTTTGTTTGCTGGTTGTTGTCGAGTATGTAATTATTGAAAAATAACAAGGTTTTAAATGACAAATTCTTTTAAATACAAATATACACATTATGGTATTGATGTATGGTATTGTGTATGTTTGTCTGTTGATTCTTAATTTTTCTTCTTCTTGCTTTAAACAATTATTAAAGATCAAATCTAAAAGTTATTGTTTAAGATTAATTAAGCTTCCGTTTGAATAACAAAATTTAAAAAAAGATTCGTTTAAAATAAACTAAAGATTCGTATATGATATGAAGTATTTATGAAGTTATGAAACTTAACTTTCAATGCAAATTCAAAGGTATGATTATAACGATAAAAAGTAGCGAATGAAACAACTTTATATCCAAAAAAACATATTGGAAGCTCTTGATGAAATACGTACATTTCTCAAAAGTTAATCTTTCAAAATTAACTTGGGAAAAAAGTCAATAACAAATTATAATAGAAAAAAACATTCAACGGTATAGTGACTAAACGAACTGCAAAAACTTTTTTATTTCTTAACAAATGAATACGGCAGTTGAGATGGTCGGTATCTCATGTTTGGGTTACCTACAGTAGCTCCCCCAGCAGTATTTCCGGCCACTGGATTTCCAGTAATCAAGCCAGGAGCACGCCCACTATAGTTGGCAGCGCTAGCATTAACTACCGTCATGCCAGAAGGCGAAGCACCCACAATGGCAGGCGGCGGGATAGTTGAGTGCATAGAATTCGTACGCTGACCACCTGAAAAACAAGCCGTATCAATCACATTCTCAGTAGACATTATTTTTGATACTCTGAAAATACCTTGAAGAGCGTAACATGCAATTTCGATTCAACTCGGAATTTTATAAAGCGAACCCGAATTTTTTTAAACAAAATCAGTAATTTGATATATATATATCAGTAATTTGATATATATATATGAAATAGTTTATTTCTTTGGAAACATTACTACATATTTCCCAAAATTGAACTAGTAAGCCAAAACTATTAAAAAACAAATTTATCATCTGGCAAATAATCTACATTGATTAAAAAGTTCAACGAGCATTACTTTAAATTCGCCAATGTTCTAAATTAACCTCTTTATACAATTTTCGGTATTGTAGTGCTGAGCAGCATCTTAATGGAAATGGTTTTAATTCCATTGCGATGGACTACATACTTGCTTGAGCCATGCGGCCCTTCATTATATTTTAACCGTCTGAAACAATCTGCTTACAACTAGTTTACACGGTAATATTCTAAAATGATGATGTCTAGTCGCATTTTGTAAATTCAGAAAAAGAAGACGAGAAATGTTCTTTATTTTTACAAACTATACTCTAAGCAGAAAAAAAACGTTATTACAATGTATTTAGACTTTACACTTTTTTTACCGAATTTTTTTACCGACTTTCTTATTTTACCGGACCAACATCATGCAATTCTATTTTTGGATATGTCAAAGTCTTATCAGTTTCGATTGGTAACGGCTTAAAACGAATCTCTTCCAGCTATCGTAGAATATTTGGTTAGACATTACGCAGCTATAACCGGAAATATCCTCTCTACAGGTCTTTTTCTTCCTTCCCTAAAGATCATTTCCGACTCATGATCGAACATAACTCTAACGCATTCTTTTTTGTTCAATAGTTCTGAAATCTTCAATATCTTTTTGCTCAACATATTTTTGTATTTTAGTAAAAAAGAGCTTGGGAAATAATTTATTTTCTCATCAGTATATTTACAATCAAAAAATGATTAGCTAAGGAAAACGGGAATCTTAGCATAAAGATTTCAGCACTTCAAATTCGGACGGTCCAAGGTGATGATATCACTGTTTCTTAAGATGTAGAAACTTGACTCCTATTTAATATAAAATGAATTATAATAACTTTTGACAAATAAAGCAAATGCATACAAACAACGATTGAATTGGCTTCAAATCTCACATCAATCAAATATATATTTGTATAGAATTTCTTCATATTTTCAATATTAACAATCCCAAAACCTATATATATATTTACCTGGCACATATGCTTTAGCTGGATGATAATTATTACTATGGGATCGATAGTAAACAGTCTCATCGTTGTGATGATAATTTTGAGATTGTTGTTGATATTTTGGTCTATAATTCCCATTATTAGACCGGTGATTATTATTCCCGTTACCGTTGCCATTGCCGCCGTTACCGTTTCCTTGTTGTTGCTGCTGTTGTTGTCTCAAAGTGATTTTTTTAGCTGCCTCCGGATCTTCCATTAATTCACGAAATTGCTCTTGTCTTATATCATCATGTTTATCGGGTATTAAATAACGTCTTAACTCAGCTAAAGCATAAGCTATCCTAGCATAAGCTTCAGCTGGCGGAGCTATGGTTGACACTTCCACATGTAAGGGTAAATTTAGGTGGGCATATTTGGCATCAGCCGAATTACGTAATTCCTCCTCCCGTGCACGGTCTTTCATCGAGAAGCGGCCCAAAATCACTATTTTACATTGAGTCTCCTCTTGCAATCGGCGCAGAGAGTTGCCCTTGGGTCCCAAAAGTTTGCCCACGTAGTTAAACTGAAGAAATAAGTTACACATAATCTATGATACGCAGTCAGAATAGCATAACTAACCTTTTTATCCTTAATGGGCACATGAACTTTTTGTGTTAGTTTTATGGTACGCTGCTGATAAACGTCTGCATATTGATCTCTGGTGGGTATGCGTCCATTCAGTTGTACCCTTTCTAACGCTACTTTTTTTTTTTTTTTTGATTTTAATTTTAATTTTTTTTTTTACGAACAAAGTTTGAGATAGGGAAGTAAACTTTTACGCTTAAGTACATTTTGCATTCGTTTTTATTTTTTAGCAACCCACCTTCATCGATTAGTTTCACAGCCAACGGGAAATTGTTTTCCAATTTTGAACGCTCAATTAACAACTCTTGCATGTATTTTTGAGCTGCTTCACTCAAACGAGCCGAACCTTTTTCAATGCCCTGCTCATGTTCATGATTAAGATGACCGTTGACGGCTGCACCACCAACACCACCACCACCACTATCACTTGATTGTTCTAATCCAGAACGCATACCGTTTTCCGCCATTAAGACCACGAGCAATAAAAATTAATACACTGCCTTTACTACAAAACGTATTAGGGTTTATGCACACGTTATAAGAAAAGCTAACCAATTTTTTAAATAATTCGGGCTTGCAATCACAATTTTCCTGCTATTTGCTTGTGTAATAATATTAATTAGATGTAAGAAACACAAGTAAAAATCCACCAACCAAATCTTGCTCTTATTTAAAAGTTTCATTCAGAATGAAACGATAACGCAATTGCGGCCATTTAATTTTGCCCATTTTTAATAGACAACGTTGTAAAATTCCGTACATCGTTCGAAAATCGTATTGTCAAGCTCTGAAATGATGAGAGGTGAAAGTACAAAAATCGTCAATCACATACGCCACTCCATAATGAAAGGAAATGTTTGAAAGTTAGATAGACGGTAATGGAAGTAGAAAATGCGTTCATGTGTCGAACAGTCATCGACAGACTCGAAGCAAGAATATTTATAGGAGTCTATCATGAAAACAAGATCGGGACACGCAACATAATTTCGAGAATTCAAATTCTTCAAATTGCAATATTGTGACAACATAAAAGCTAAACATATTTTAGCGCTTCGTCAATGCCAACCGAACACATTAAATGCAATAAATTTAAAAGATAGATTGACAGAATTCATGGAATGAAATGTTAGTTTAATCTCAATATTTTTCGTAGCAGTCCAAGAATTTATTAAATACACGATAATAATGTAAATGAAATAAAGAAAAAATTTACATGCGACTAGGATCGCTATTTTCCGAAGCGCTGGAATTCAAAACAATGTAGAAAACTTGTCAAGTTATTTCAATAATTGTTATTGTACCTAGTTTTCCGATCAGCATCTAGCTGTTTATTATGGGCGTTTCAACAAGACCCCGAAGAGGGAGAGATCAAAATCGAGTCCGACCAAGAATTTATCAGGAATTTGGCAAACAACATTACTTCGATAGAGATACTAAAAATAGAACTTAGTGGATACTGCAGACTACAGATGGCGGGCTAACACAATGAGGCGTTATATTTATTTTCTGGTTGCGACTTCAACTTCGCTGACTTTTTTACAAACTTGTATGAGAATTGGCATATCATTTTTGCATGTATATATACAAAGAAAACAAAGAGAAAAAAAAGCACATGACGACATGATGATCTTTTCTTTTAAACTTTTAAGTTATTTATCCAATTTATAAACTTAAAAATTCGCACTAGTCTACATTATTATTATATTATATATTTTTTTTTTATACCATGTATTATTTTGTGACAAATGAAAAGCAAGCAATAAAGACCATTTATTTTAAAGTTGAAATTCTCTTAGCATAGAGTCATAAATGCCGATTTTCAAATTATGGAGCAAGTAATACACAAAAAGGCTATCGATGGTGTCATAAAATTTAAACAGATTATAAAGATTAACAAAATTGTTATTTTTAATAAATTTGTTGTATATCTTTACGTTGATATCTTTGTTTTTTGTTCTAAGACCATATGTTATTGTTTACATTTTCTGTAAAACAATCTGGTAGCGCGACTCTCCATTGTGTTTGCCACTTGAGAGTTTTCAATCCGAAAACGAAAATGACGCTTTGCTGTGTTAGCCCCCATAAAAAGCGATTTTTTTGCTTAAAAAAACAAAATCGATTTTTAATATTCCCGACAATTTTTTATCCGCAATTTTCCATCTCTTATACCTAATAACAAACTGTGTAAGAAATAGAGACAATACTCTTTCATATACATTTTTCCTAGACAGAAAGATATATTGAGACAGCCACGAGTAACTTTTTGCTCAATTTTGTAAAGAAGGAAAAATATTTAAAAAAAGTAAATATGCCTCGAGATTATGATCGTGATTATGGTAGCGAAGATACTTCCGATTACAAGCGTAAGCGCCGCAATGACGAGGAATCGAATAATAATGATCAAGGTGGAGGGGGTGACGATGTCCAGCAATCGGCCGTTGCTCACGATGGTCCGCAATTAAATGAAAAAACCAACACTTATTTAGATGAATGCTTGCAAGAGAAGAAGCAATTAGGAAGTAATAATTTTAATATCTGTCGAAGATTAATAGATGACGGTAAGTCTGTATAATATAAAAGGATTTACATTTATATGTGTAAATTAGAAAAATTTATCCACCATTTTGTTTTCGCTTTTTCGTATGCATATGTTATATACACGTATAGAAATTGAAAAAATTTTGATTAGCGGTCGCATCCCAAAACCTGAGATATATGCAAATGTGTATAGTGAGAAACCCATTCGTGTAGCTCAAAAAGTTTTATTTCCAATTAAGGAATACCCGAAATTTAATTTTGTCGGTAAAATTCTCGGACCTAAAGGAAACACGTTGCGTCAATTACAAGAGGAAACATTATGTAAAATGACCGTATTGGGTCGTAATTCTATGCGTGACCATGCTAAAGAAGAAGAACTGCGTAGCTCAGGCAACCCAAAATACGCCCATTTAAATAGGGATTTACATGTAGAAATATCGACAGTGGCTCCACCTTCAGAGGCTTATCACCGTTTAGCTTATGCCTTAGCAGAGGTACGGAAATTCATGATTCCAGATTCTAACGATGACATCCGCATGGAGCAAATGCGTGAACTTGATGGCAAAGAACGGCTTTACAAAAAATCACACTACGCCAAGGCCTACGGTGACCACAGCACTACTTATGCTAGCAGGTAATAAATGTAAAGAATATTTAATAGTAAAATAAAAAAAAAAAAGGAAAAGCATTTACAGAACACCTCCTCCGCCAATGCCACCATTTGAGAAATCTACCAAACCTAAAGTTTATTCCATATTAGAAAAGGCGCGTTATGTTATGGAAGACCCCAACTATGGTTTAGTTAAGTCCCATAGGTAAAGTTAAATAAAGTAAAGCTAAAACGTTTTTCATAATTATCGTTTCCAATATGATAGATCTCGTGATCACGATTTATACGACCATCCCAGTGACTATGATCGTTACGGCACTCCACCACCACCACCTTCATCTAAGCATTCGAGTGCTCATCATGCAGCTTATGAAAATAGCTCCTATGAACGCGATTATCGGCGTGAATATCATCCACACTCATCATCTTACGCTGCTGCTTATGCAGGTAAGTCTTTTCAATTACCAACAGATTTTTATTACAGCTGAAAACAAACTTGACAATAATAAAAGTTAAAAAAGAAAAATGATAAAACGCCTTAAATATTTCAACAAAATCTCTTTAAAAAAAGGCTGATAAATCAAAAACTTACATCTATAATGTTCGTTTAAAAAATTTCAATATTAAAAATATTTAAATTTAAAAACAAGCAAAATTGAATTGAAACTAAGCCTAAAGCAGGATAACACAGAAAAAAGAATGTCAAGCAAATCAATGGGTAACGAATTTAAATAACACTAAACGAAGAAAAAAAGAACTAAATAAACCAAATAAAAAAATCTCTTAACTCTGCTTTTTTACAAGCCAAACGAATTCAATTTTTTAAGTAAACATTTTAAAAACCAAAAAACCAAAAAGAGTTTGAAGCGTACCTGCTATTGAATCGAAACTTAACAAGTTCTGGAATATATGGAATAAAACACCTTGTACAATTAAATCTAAAACCGAAGAAACAAATATTTAAATTCGTTGACATTTGTGGCCACAAACGTTCTTAATTCTTTAATAAATAATATAAGAGGAAAACCCAACAAAAATCAATTCAATTTTTAAAACCTCTAGACTCTTAACTCATAAATTTTTATAGGAAATAAAAAGAAAACAGATAATAAAATAAATTTAAAAAGTAAACAAGAATTCAAATAAAATTTAAAAACAAATCAAACCTGAAATCTTCTTCTAAATTAGCTAAAGCCAGCAATGGTCGTTCTTCATCGTCAACATATCGCACATCAACTTCGGCTTCACATTCGTCATCGCACTATGAAACTGGGTCACGTTCTCGAGACAGTGTAAGATACCGTTCGGCTCCGTATCCTAAAATACGTTAAAAAAAAACAAAAATAAAAAAAAATTATATTCAATCGTAAATATTAAAAACTAAAATAACCTAAAAATATTATAAATAATGAATAAAGAGAGATGATAGAAACACAGAAGAAAACAAAAAACTTTAACAATAAAAATAATTCTAAAACATATACGCATACGATTAACGATAAAATCATTGACATATTCAATACTATCAAAAAATCGATGATAATTTGATGATAATGTTAAATACAAAAAAAGGAAGATTAAAACTTTACTGAAATGTAAGAAAAATAAAATTAAAAAAAAAAAAAAAAAAATTGTCAATAAAGTTAAAGGAAAATATAAGAGAATATTATATAACAAACACATTAAAATTGACTTTAATGCAAAAAACAAAAGAAAAAAAGAAATAATAAAACTTTTTAACCAAACCGAGAAGTATGAAAATACAAAATTTACCCCTTCTCTCCAATAATTAATGAAGATATACTAAAAGCTGAAAAACCTTTCTAAAGGTACTCCAATAAGATATAAGACGTTAGAGATACAACACAAACACATATATATCTACTTCTATTTGAATACATATACATTCAAACTAATTAATGACGTAGTTTTACAAACACGATAAAAAAATTATTTTTCCTAATCAGAAAATTATTAATAAGCTTCCCTCTAAATAAGTTATTGTGTTGATCAAAAAAAAAGAAAAAAAAAAGAAGAAACTGACAGTATATCTTGGTTTAAAGGATAAAGAGTTTGCGTTGCATTCGTTATAATACGGATCATCTTCATCCGAGAAGGATAAGTAAGTACAGATTAAAGTGTGTATGTAATTTTATAATTTGAACTTTATCGAATAAAAAATTAGCTCCAAACAAAAAAAAATTTTTTTTAATTACGATTAAAGTCGGAGACATGTATAAGACATGCGCTGCGTTATTTCACATTGTGGTATTTTTTGGTGATAGGTTAACTCGAAAAAAGTCGCGCTCGTTTTCAGTAAAATTCCTTTATATATGGCATTGCTGTTCATATTAAAGGAGATGTACGCACAACGTACTCGATTTTGAAGGGATGGTAAAATGCCAGTTAAGGTTTGAAGGCTAAGAATTGTAAAGAAATATTGAGAAGATTATTAGAAGCTTTGAAGCAAAATTGGCTGCAATATAAGTCAACACCGATAGATAATTCACGAAAATTTGCTCTGAAGAAAAAGGTTTTTACGTCGCATTGTAAGTATTGCTCGTCCGTCTGCATGAATGCCAAAAGACATTCAGCAACGCAATGCATTCTGTTTGAAGTGATTGCTTATAGCATTACAGATTTTAATAGCAAGGAGAATAAGCAGCGCTTGGAAATTGCATATAGCCGTTATAAATTTAAGATTTTCAAAGAGGCAACGCGAAAATAAAGCACCATATGGGAAGATGTGCATGTGAAAGACAATGCGGCAAAAATAGGTTTCAATGGCTGTAAAAGACGGGGCCCGTTTATGGTTCTCTTCGAGTAAACTTGATTGCAATTTTGACATTTGGATTTAAAGTGGTCGATGCGTCGACTAGTGAGTTTACGAGAGTTGTTAGAGTATGCATTTGTTTCTCGATTTTAAAATTGTTTGCATTTTTACTAAAATTAGCATTACATTGTTCATATTATGAACTATTGTCTTTTGTTCAAAAAAGAAAAAAGAAAGAAATAATTTCGCTTTATTAATGTTTACATAAACGAAATTTAATACAACGGCCAGATTTTCAAACGAATGTAGGCTGTATTCCCAACTCGTTAAGTGTACTACATCACTTTTAACGCATGATGTCTGTACTAATCATCTCTGTCTTTCTGAATGTCGAACTATTGACGTTATTGTTTTTATGGCTACTCTTAAGCGTTTTTATGGCACTCGAAGGCGATCGGCAATTGTAGAGACGGACACATGTGTTATTGCTGAGCTAGTTAGCTCGCGAAGTGTGGAGGGGGCGCTTCACCCTTTTAGGAAAAGCGGACAGACGAAACCTATTTACTGAACCGGCAGATCATAAACCCTAGGTCATTCTGCGCACTATCTTACCTATGGTCTCCCTTCTGTCCTACGGTCCATGATTTGCAATGGGAGAACTCAAAGTTGGATCCAACGACACCCTAATCTGTTTTCCTCTCACAAAAAAAAAAGCCAGCACATTTTTTCATATATATATTTTTGTTTTTTTCTTTTTAATTTATATTACTTTCAATAGCAGAAACTATATCGATCTATCTACATTAATTAAAAAGGGACCTATTAAATAATTTGTAAATATATATGTATGATTACTTAAATTATGTTATGTGCTAAATAAATCATGTATATATGTTATATAAATAAATACGTTGAAGAACCTTATATGACGACTGTTTGCTGCTGAAACTGAGGACAGGCAACTGATTACTGATGGGTTATGAAGTTGAAAAAAAAATTTGCTAAAAGTATAATTTTTTTTTAAATATTGAGCTAAATTAAGCAATGTTAACATCAATATGTGCATTTCCAGCACAACGTATCGTAAATTCCTTTTATGCTCGCGCATTAAAAAGGGGAAACATGACAACCCCGACTCAGGACAAACGATTATCGATCATCATTAGACGGGCGAGAAAGATTTTGCTGGAGGCTTCTGACCACCTAAAAATACCTCAAAACAAATAAGTAAATTATTTCTAAATTTTACAAACGATGTATAAATATACTTTACCTCAAAACAAATAAGTAAATTGTTTCTAAATTTTACAAACGACATATAAATATACATTACATCGTTGTATTTATGCAAAAGTTACGCGTTTCCAAAGCAAAGATGCATTGATGTGTATAAAGTATAGTATTGTAGTATTTAGTGTTTCCAAAATCGAAGTATAGTTGTTGAATATTTCTTTAGGTCGGTGGCGTATGCTATAAGAAGGGGGAAATAGTTGCTACGGCCGAAAGGAGCTGGGAAGAATCCACTAAAAAGTAGGAGATCGTTTGAATACTCCAGCACTCCAGGCGACCTATGAAGATGATGGCGTTCATGTTTGTGTGGAAGCAACACGATTGTCGCAATTGGGTGAACAAATTAGAGTATTGCCGGCACGCAATTTATAAACATAACAATACTGAAAATAAGTTTTCTTAGTAGTAGATCTTCGTCAATTGCGTGTGGATAAACGTCAATTTTGCTTTCATCTTTTACGCCTCTCACGGTTATTAATGCACTGATTAGCCTCTTGGCGACAATCAGTTGTCTTCTAAAAAACTCAGGTGATTACGGCGGTGATTTACCTATGTACATACATATGTATATAATTGCATATACAAATATTTATTTTAATATTCCAGTTTTACTTCACTATATATATGAGAACTTCGCTTACCGTTGTACAATATATTTAACAATATCACGTATCTTTTGTTGTAATTGTGATATTTTTAAAAAATATTCTTATTTTTGCGAGGTTTTTTTTCTTTTTTTAAACAGAAGTACATCTTCTTCCTTAAAAAAAAAAGAACGAGGCTGATGTTCTTGTAATACTTCATGTCACATGTTTATCAATCGCTTGAATCATGAAAAGACCTCTATGCAATACAAGAATTCGATCATGCACTTTTCCGTAGTTTTACTAAGAACAAATCTTTTTCCCACGTGTTCCGAAACTAGCTAACTGCTTTCGTTTCTTTTTTTTTAATTCTCGTTCAATATCATGCTCGTTATCAAGGATCTTTCCATACGTTACATTAACAAGCCGACCTTCTGCAGGGTCCAGTCATGATATCCAGCGCTTAAGGTATTAATTTAGGTGGCTTTCACTTTCTGCGGTAAAATCCTAAAGTGCTTGAAATTTTAACTACGTAATGTTGTTTTGCTCAGATGAGCACAACTATGTCATTTGTCAAAACGAATACCTCACAGTGATGCGTTATTCTGTTTTTCGGTTTAATAAGTCCCAACTGCCTAATGAAAAGCCTCGTTACCGTATTATTTAATAAAAAAAAAAAAAAAAATAAGGAAATCGATATAAGTGTGAACAAGGGATCTTTAAATACTAGTTAATGTAGACTTACTTAAAATGATCAGGATTTTCATGTTTTAAGGCATGCTGAGTTAGATAGCAGCGATTGGTAAATTTGCGCTCACAGCAGGTGACAAACGGCTTCTGTTTATGATGAGATTTTCAAAAATGTTGAACTATATCGAAGAATACTATGTATGTGTTTTTTTATAAGAGCTTCAATGTATGCTGTATCCTGTCTAACTCCGCACCTTATCAATTTAATCGCCCTAGTGGATTTTGTAACCTGCCGGTAGGGTTTCTGCTTTATCTGTCTTTTGTGGTCTTGTTTCTCTTCTTCAAAGCCGCTAGAAACTCTTCGTCAAATGAGCTAAAAGCATATCGGGCTTCATCCAGCGCATTCATCATCGTCTTTTACTGGATCACTAAAATGAGCTGCCTCATGAATTTCAATTTCATCTAAAGGATTTTTTTGATTATTGGATTCTTATACAGTCTTTCAATCTAATGCAGATATATTATCAAAATCAACTTCCATAATTTGTTCTTGTAATTAATCGTCCAATTCAACTTTCACATTAAGTACAGTTCCACCTAAGTTATCACCGTTACCGTCTTGCAATTGCAGCAAATTATTGTATAATTGTTTTGAGCATATTCCACAGATTTAAAAATTTGATGAAAATCGAATATTTTAAGCCAACATTTTACGCAAACGACTTTCGAGATAGTATCATCGAAAAGAGGCTGCAACAAACCAATTGATTGTTATTTATTTACATTCTATTTAAATTCGTCCCGCAAACCTTAAATCCTAGATGTTTTTGTTTAGTTTCCGCAATTTGCAAATGCTTATTTCTTTCATCAAATATATCCATATTAGTATGGGCTTTTTCAAAACAAACTCTACAGAACATTATTGTAATAAGTTTCTAAATCTTTTTCTTTTTTTAATTTAATTATTTCTTCACACATTACTTTGTTTATGTTTTTCAAGCAAAAAATAAAAGGTAAACAGTTACCGCAACAGTTCACAACTGCATATTTCGCAATTTTTTAATTCGAATAACTTCCTTTTGCGCCTGCCAAATTTCATGTGTTTCACACAAAGCCGCTAACTGGTTTCTTCCTTTACATGGTTTATAAAAAAAGTACTATTTTTCAATTTCATAGTTGAAAATTGCCCACAATCTCTATTAAACAGATCTAATTCCTATTAAACAGACCTAATCCCTATTAAACAGACCTAATTTCTATTAAACTTTATTGTTTGCTTCAGTAGTCGCCACCGTTGAATTTGTTAACTGTCAAAGTGTGCAAACGCAGGTATAAGGTCACGTACCCACATTTCTATGGACAAGACTGATGGTTGTCCGATGTACTTGTCTAAACAGTCTTTGGGTGTGGAAGTTGTTAGCTCGAAATCTTCAGAAATGAATATAATGTTGCCTGAGAACAGCGACTATGTAAGATGAAAATTGCGTTTTTCTAATAGAAAAAAATTTGTTATAAACATATTAACAATTTCAAATTGAATTGCTTTTACCGGAAAAATTTAAGACAACCATTTCTGGCAAAACGTTGAAGACTGTATTTTGCAGTTAAGTTTTTATCAATGAAATAATCCACAGTAACTGCGGCAGGAGTGCATCGCCGCTACTCGAACTTGGTCAATACCAAGCCACCACTCCTCTTTACTAATGGATCGAAGACCGATGTTGTAGGCAATGGTTTTTGGTTTTCAAATGTTAATGTAGAAGCTTACTTCTGAAATCATCCATGGAGCACTATATTTTCGGATGAATGTTTGGCAATCCTGAAAGCCATCCGCTTAATGAGTACTCAGCTTCAAAAGAAATTCCTTATATTGCCAGACTGTAAATCTGTTTTATCCGCTTTGCAATTCATATCTCTCGTGTAAAACTCACCCTTACGTATTAGAAATCAAGTCTTTACAATACAGCCTCAAATCTGATGCATTTTGTTTTCATTTTCTTTGAGTGCCTAGTCACATGGGCATTATTGCAGATAAAATTGCATCTTCCAGACCATCTCATTTTAATGATCGCGCCGCGGTTCTTGTAGATTTGAGGACAATCGACAAAAAGCATTTAATTCTTTCTTGGCAACAGCGATGGGATAACTCACCTTATGGTCGTTATTTATACTCTTTATTCCCACAAATAAATAAAACCCCTTGTTTTACTAATTGGTTTATCAGACGTGACCTTATTAACAGGCTGATGTTTAATCACACGAAATGTAATTATTATCTATTCAAAATTAACGGAGTAAATAGCCCTTTATGTGCATGTGGGGTCTTACAATCTCCTGATCATATCCTATTTATATGTCCGAATATGGCCACTACTGGTCGCCATTCCAGACTTCGCAAATTGGGTACCTGTGGCGTTCTTCAAATTTTGCGTGCTCACAACTTAACAGCTCACTTCGCAATCTTTTCTTTTCTTTAAATCATGTCATCAAGATATATAGAAGCGTTTACAGCCAAATTATGGCCCTACTCTCTTTTGCACATTTTCACTCTCGCACTTAGCAATTCTTTCATATGACACTTTATACTCATGTACTGCATTACTTCTTACACAACGCAATTTATTCCTCGCTGTTGTGTTCTATCCCACCTTGGCGGACGAGAAACATGCGTATTTAAAAAAAATAAATAAACAATGTGACTGACATATAACGCACAAAATTAAGAAAACTTTAATCAAATAAATAATATTATATATCAAATCTGACCCTAACTTTACTAAGGCTCAAACAAAGAACTCTATGTTCATATTGGGCCGTTTTTGCATATCTCAGCGAATTTTCGGTTGTTGATTTGCTGAAAAGAAGAAGGAATATCATATGATTGTGTCAGCTCCTTAAGGTTCCGTACATTTATAGATATTTTTTGCCTTGAAACTTTGCCTATGCAAACAGTGTTTTATAGGCATATAACAACCTCTAGCAATTTAATGAATTACTTTGGCAACTCGGCGGAGAAGTAGCCATTTTGCATTCTAGCAGCGTCATTTACGTGGCAAGAGTAAAAGTATCATTAGTGTTTAATTGGAAAATATTTCAACTTTTATAATAAAAATGTCTCATGAAGAATTTGACGAGCCTGAAAAAAATTTCACTGAAGGCTACCAACCGAAAATAAACGAAGTTGCTCAAAACTTTTTAGCTGATTTGGATAAAGAGCGTTCTCGTTTACCTGAAGACTTCCCCTTATGCGCTTTGTTGATTGAAGAAGGTTAATATTAATATTTTTTCTAAGTTTTCAATTTTTGTACGAATTTTTTGTATACAGCTTTCGATCGGGTTTATTCTACTGGTCGGATACCCGGTAAAGAGTTTCATGCTGATGTTTATAAACAAAAGCCGATGAAAATAACCCAAAAAGTGTTTGTGCCAATCAAACAATATCCGAAATTTAATTTTAGCGGTAAGATTCTGGGACCTAAGGGTAACTCCCTCCGCCGTCTGCAAGAAGAAACTCAATGTAAAATTGTTATAAAGGGTCGCAATTCAATGCGAGATCGCAACAGAGAAGAGGAATTACGTAGTACGGGGGATCCGAAATATGCTCATCTAAATAAAGATTTATTTTTAGAAATTAGTACTGTAGCACCGCCAGCTGAATGTTATGCTCGAATAGCATATGCATTAGCTGAAGTACGCAAGTATTTGATACCTGATAAGAACGATGAAGTCTCGCATGAACAATTGCGAGAAATTATGGAGATGAATCCAGAATTAGCTAAGAACAGTTATGGTGGTAATCCGGAACTATACAAGTATGTAAGCTTATATAATTATATATAAGGCAGACTATTTATTGATTGACTTTGATTTCTCCGCAGATCTGTATTTGAAAAATCAGGTGCTGTAGGACCTCCCAAATATTTACGTTTGCTTAAACATGCTACATATGACGAGTAAGTATATGATCGAACAATTTGTTGTGAACATGCTCAAATTGTGGCAAGTTTTTTTCTTTAAAATATATGGACGAAAAAGAAGAACAAAGTACCTTATTTTGTCATGATCATTTGAATTTTATTTTAAAATAGTATAAATTTTGATATTAATAAAATTGACTCGTTCTATGGTATGGCAGCACTGCTAAAGGAATTCATTACGAACCTAAGCAAACTCGCGAGATGGACTACAATGGTTTCGAATTTAGTAAAGGTAAGCGAATGCAAAAATCGTAAAAATGATGCTTATCTGGTGGAGATTATGTATTTATACAATATTCAAAGCAAATCTGCATTGCACCCTAAAGTCAAGCAAATAGGATTTGAACATAGAATGCATAGAAACTCGTCTTACGTTTTCTTTTTCATCGTTGTCAGATAAAATTATAAGATAGACGGTTTTGAACAGTTCCAAAACGAATAAGATTGTAAATTTACATATCAAAATCCTTTGAAAATATAAATGCAAAGAGATAGCAAAAACGCTGATAATCTAAACGGACTCTTACATAACAACTCAAATTATCATAGCCAACTTAGTTATAAAAAGTGTACACACTTTCCAGCAATGTATACTTCAAGTATTTTTGAAGACAATTTCTTTTGTTTAATTGCAATAAGAAGAAGAGGATTTGTTTGCTCTGCAACACGAAAAATGGGATTCTTAAATTAAACTAGTACTTGTAGCCAGACAACTTCTCTAAAAAACAAACATTGAATTTTCAAGTAGGATTTTTCCGTGTCGCATCGAGAATGAAATCTTGACAAATATCACGAAGGTGTTAACTGTGGATCTTGTCAAAGGAAGTATTTTTCGGTCTGAGTTAAATTAGATTGAACGGAATCGACTTTTATATGTGTACGACTTTTGTAGGTAAGCTGCCATTACACTCTTAGCTCAAATAGCTACTGAACAATTTTCAGCAATTTCTTGTTTTTTTTTAGTGTTATCTTGATTCATTGATTGTGCGAATTTCTATTATAACAAACATTGCGAAAACTTCTATCCTTTGACGGATTAACTTAGTGGAGTAAGTGAACATTTGTTTAGAAATAACTGAATAGGCTCGCAGGCTCAAATTGAAGGAGAATCCATATACAGTCAATGATCGCTTAAATAGTCAAGAAAAATATGAAATGGTGAATGTAGGTTGTGTAGCAAAATGTTAGATGAAAAAATTTGATTTGTCGTGGGGTCAAATCTCGATGTGCGATAAAAAAATAATAACAACAATAATAATTGTATAGGGGCATGTGCGTACTCCAAGCTTTAAATGCGTTCTTTTCGAAGCACGATTTTCTAAGTTACTCCAACAATTTCCATTCAAAGTACTTTAGAAATAACATTTTAAAGAGTTGTACGAATTTCGACACATTAATTTAAAAATTGTTTATTAACCAAAGATTGCCTTTTTTTGGTCAGACATTGAAATTTCTCACTCGTCAATTGCACAAAAATCAAACTTTGGGGTCTTCCGTTTTCCTCCAACTATGGACATGCAAATTTTTTTTTGTTTTTGCATTCCAATATGCACGAACTATACCGGTGTACATCAGAGTCCTTTAGGTTAACAATGGCGAATGGTTCTGGTGTTAGCGTTTTTTAGTATTTTCCAAAAATAAGTTTTTTTTTTTGGGAGATGGGGTACACTCATTTTGTTTGTTTTTCATAATGTATGTAACACCCAAAAGAAGCTTCAGAGGCCCTATAAAGTATATATATCGCGTGAAACTCTGAATTGATTAAGCCATGTCTCTGTGTCTGTATGGGGTTTGTTGTTTGCAAAAATTAAGATATCGACTTCAAATTTGGCAACAACATTGGAAATTTTTGCACGCAGGTTGGTATTGAAATGGGTGGAACGTAAACTGAAAGCAACTCCGTTTTTCTTAACAAAAATTTGTTTTTTATTCATTGTTTAGAAATTATTAAAGTAAGAAGACTGAAATCTTTGCTTTGCGGACACACTGCACTTTACATTCAAAAACGGAAAAAATCGGCTTTGCCCACGCAAAGCTACAAGTGGTTCAATTTTATTCTTGTCACTTTTTTGAGGCTTTATGCTTATTTATCACAGCGCAAACAAGACAGAAGGTTTAAGACTATTTTGTACATTTCTCAAATGAAGATATATTATCTTACTGCAGTTAATTCTTTCTTAATAATACCAGCGATGTGGGTATCAAATAAAAGAACTTGGAGAGTAGAATGCGAAAAGCATAGTGGTGAGTGTGCGAGATTCAGTTCCCCAATATATATATAACTTTTATTTGTTTAGTACTCGAATATATAAATATACTAACTTCCTCAAAGGTTGTCATTTTGTTACCTTTTTTTATCATCCAAAAATATTGGTCAGAATCCTTCTTGTAGGCAGTTACAGTGTCTTGTCCCATAAATTAGTATCACAACACAATTCCAGAAAATGCGAAGAAACCACATTATTTGAAGTTCTTGTTCTTGGCTTTGCGCGAAATGCTTAAACGATTAGTACCCTTACGACCAAATTACTTTGATGCGGATGGCGTGCTTAATACGAAATAAATTTATTTCAATAAATATGAACGTTTTCAATAAACCATACACAATGGGTATACTCTACCAATTTTTAACGATTGGTGAGATATTAGAAAATTTTGATTTAATATTGATGACAACTTCCAATAAACCGAATAAAAAATGTAATATAATAGAAATTCAATAAATTTATAAACGAAATTTTTATGTATCATCAAATTAGCGTCATCTTCTGCAGCGGCTGCTAAACGTTCTTCTGTAATGTCTTACTTAAATGAAGCAAAACGTGTACGTGACGGTGGTTCCTTTGCTCCTAGACCGTATACTACTAAACCCTACAGTATTTTAAAGAAATATAAATAAATCAATAAGTAATGTGCAATCAGCCATTAAATTACAATACATTTTTACCGAACTTTATAATCAACTTTGAAATGTAATTACTAAAAAGATACGTTTTATCAAAATGACAGCATGTCGATAAATTATTAAATATTCATAAAGATTAAAATAATGAATCAATTAATTAAATTAAATTTTATAAAAACAACAGATTTTATAAATACAATATATTTTAAAATTCTAACCTAGATTATAAAAAATTATAGTATAGTAATATCTATCAATTATTAACCACTCCATAAATGAATAAAAATATAACTCTATAAAAAAGAAACAGAATAATGAGTATAATTTATTAAAGTTATAATAAAACAATAAGACAAATGTAAATAGAATGTGTTCGAATTGCAAACTAAGAAATCATTAAAAGACAAATACGTTAATTTTAGCAAGTGCGGTAGAGTTTTCAATTGCAAGCGAACGTATCATCTAAGTTATGCGGCAGCCTTTAAATCCATACTTTGAAAATTTATCTACCAAATATATAAAGAATAAATAAATAAATATTTGTGTTAGTCTGATGTGTACCCGTTATCTATTAAAGGCCATGCATTTTGATGCGCTGGACACGTGTAAGCAAATACTGATTGTACATTCAACTCAGAATAAAGAAATTTGAAATCTAAGATTAATATTATTAAAATAACTTCTGCCGCATGAAATAATGCTACAAACTCCAATTCTCATTTTTCAAATTAATTCAATTTTGATTTGGCTTTTCCACAGGTCTGGCCAATTCTGTGTAATGGACGAAACTGGAATTTAATAAGACTTATTTTGAACCATATTAAAAAAGAGCCTCACGTTCAAACTTCCCATGTTTAGAAGGCAGATAACTTTAAATAAAGTAAGTAGTAGATTAAATGTAGTCGAATTTTATCTATTAATAAATTCAAAAATATTTGAAAAACAAGAAATTTTTGAGTTTTATTTAAAATTGTTTTATTACAAAATCCAGATCCGTTATAATTTAAGATCAAATATTAAGAAATTGTTAAAACGGCCCTATATTGCAAGTTACTTCAACGTGGAAGACCGAAATGTTAATTTAAGAATTGGGTTCTTGACACTCTGACGAATAAGGCAATTTAAGTAAAAGCGTTTGGCGCAGTTTTGTGGTTTATTGTAATTTGGGACATAACATTGCTTCATATTTGATTACTTCAGGTAAACCACGACAAAGTGTTACAATAAGTCATTTTCAAAACAGGTTTAATGGGAAGTGGAATGGGTAGGAACATTACAGGCTACGTGTAGTTATTTTCCGCTGAGGATGTTAATCATTTTAGGGCGTATATATTGTTTATTGATGTATAGAAGCGACCGCATCAAAATTCCATTGCACCGTCTAAAAACATTAGGCTGTCGACGGCCGCTATAGCGAGATCAACATCTTGTTTTTGTACGGTTTTTTTCCTGGAATTCATAGTGTAGGTGTAAGCTTCCCGCGCCAAAGACTCGATAAAAAGTTCTGTAGCTCTAGTTACCAGAAAAACTGCTTCATGTGAAGCTATATTCAAATCTGGATCCAGCTTCATTATATTACGTATGCGGGTTAAAGGTAATTGAAACATTTTATTTTCATTTGAAGACGATTTCAAGGATTTATAAGCTGAAATGAATTGGTCATAATAAATAATTTACATGAAGGGAATCTTTTTATGAAGAACTTCATTAGATTTCATGAAGATTAGTGTTAAAGTATTTGAAAGATGTTGTATTTTGTGGTTAATAAACAAAAATATCAGACTTACGTTCTTTCTGAGTTTCTTCATGTGAAATCTCTTCTCCTTCATTAGGAATGATGTCAATGTCATCTTCAAAATGTTCTGATTCTAAATTTAAAGCGGGCTCCGTCTCCTGTTCCAAGGTTGTAATAATTTCTTCCGAGAGATCCTTTTCGAATAAATCCTCGCTAGCCATATTCTCATATATACAAATATACCATATGTTTATTTTTGACCGCCAAAAAACAAATGTTCAATACGCCAATTGAAGAAATTCCAATAAAGTGAAGCTAAGCGTATTCTAGTAGCGAAGTATCGTATCGTATCGTAGTAATGCTGAATACATCGATTTTCTACTCTCTCATACGCATGTGATGTCTGCAGTTTGTTATTGCCAAGCGTCGATTGTCTTCTACTGTTTTGTTTATGTATATCGCCATGGGAGAAGGATTGTTTGATGTAAATTGTAAATTAAATAAACATTGTCAACTTTTGTGATAGAATTTGCTCTATGTAAAAAAAATAAATAATTAAAACAAAAAATTAAATCAAATTTTAAGAAGGATCATTTTCTTTTTCTCGGATCAAAGAAAATAATTCTTATTTGTTGATTAACGATTATTTTAAATATCAGACTGAAGTGTGATAAAGAATCCTGTGAAGGTGTGCAAAAATAACACCTTAATAACTCATCGATATTTGAAATTCAATGCGAATTCATTTCAAAAAGGAAAGTAAAAACAAACTGTACAAGCTGACACAAAAAAGTACATTATATCCAAATAAAAAATACAATAACTGAATAATCTGGAAAACTGAAAGATCGCATTTTGGGAAAAGGAACAACGTTAAATCCCTCTGGATCCCACTGATTTTTGACTCATCTCACTCAAAAAACATTACTACACATTCCGACTCCATTCCATTTCATAACTCGACTGCTTATCATCTCTAAATCTACAAAACTCAATCTGCGAAATATGGCTTGACCACAAGACCGCACCATCTTCTGCGAAAGTGGGGACACCAAAATCCCCAGGGACAGAGCTTATACCCACGCCAGAATTGAGTATAGTGTATTTATCCAGCCCAGAAAAAATGCCTTGTCAATAAACGAACTTTGCCGAAATTTATACCATGATTTCTATAACTTAGAGAATTTATTCGTGTCTAACAAAAAAATCAAATTGATCTCTTTTGATGCGGCTGCGGCAAATTCTATTGCTGTCGATACTTCACTTAACAACATCTATAACGTGTATATTTCATCCGAATTCTGTGAAGTCCGTGGTGTCGCTTCTATCGCCTCCGATTTCACCGAAGTTGAAATCCACTCAAACGCATGCCCCAAGGATATGCTCAAATTGGTCGCCTACCTGAATCATGCGGTTCTACAAATTAGAGCATTCCTCTAAGTCTCGTGTGCCGTTGGACGCAGTCCCTTTAAGTTTTTCCGGGAATGTTTTGCCTTGCCTCATCTGTTTGGAAGGCATTAACTTCCCGATTAAACCATATATCGATCCGGCATTACAATGCGCCGTTTCGGGCACTCTCGCAAAAAGCCGCTCTGCCCCTCCTGCGGTGAAAGCCATGAATGCACCTCAAATTGTTCTCAAACAAAAAATGTATCAATTCTAAGAATGATCATTCTTCTAGTTCGAAAACTTGTCCTTCCTATAAAAAATTTCTAAATACAGAAAAGGTGCAGCAGATCGTTTGAAGCCTCAAATATACACCTTCTCGCGAAATGCTTACGCTCTCGCAAATAATAGCTTTTCATTCTTTCCAGAAACTTTCCCTACAATGCCTCCTTCGACTTCTCAACCAACAATCAAACGACCAAACCCTCACTCTACTGTTTCAATTCCAACCGCAAAGATGGTAACTCTTGTAACCACCATCTGCCCTTCCACAATAAAATCTTCAAATCCCGAGACTGTGACACCCATTACAAACAATATTCCTTTCGATCACGAAATGATTTCTGATTGTAACACTTCCTCTAACTTATCTCAAGTCTCTGATCGTATTTAAAAGTTACATAATATCAAGCCGTCTTCTAAACCAAATTCTACCATTAATTCCGCTTTAACCTTATTAACGTTTATCTCGCGGCCTTCACATATTCTAAAACAACGATCCTCTGCGGGTTCGTACCCCTATTCACTCTCAATCAATAATGAAAATAGCTCAACTTAAGTGCACTAGCATTTTTAACAAATCAAAACAGCTTGAACAATACCTTCATTATAATGAAGTGGTGGTCTGTCTTTCCGAAAATTTCTTAAATTTCACGATTCTGTTTCTATTAAGAATTATAACGTAGCTAGATTTGATCATATCTCCAACTCGTCTCATAGTGGTGGTCTGGCGATCCTTATATCTAATAAGCATTCATTCTCGTATACTTCCAATTTTGCAAATTGTATATCTATCGAAACTTGCGCTTGCACCATTCACACTTCCTTTGGGGAAATCCTAATCATTAGTTGTTATATTCGACCTAATTGTAATCTTTCTTATTCTGCAGTTAATATATACTTTCTTTCAAATCTGACATATCTACATAAATATGTGATGATTTTAATGCTCACCATATTTGTTATGGTAGTCACTTCTCCAATTCAAATTCAAATTCTCCAAGTCAAATTGTAGAATTTTTTGAAAGCAGCAATTTAGTCTTACTAACTAATGGTGATGGTCCCTTCTTGCATAGATCTTTAGATTTGTACACCTAATCTATGTCCTCTGAGTACCTGGTATGGGAAAAACTAACTTTTCAAAAAATTCATGAAAAGTGGTTCTTCTTATGACTATTTAGCTCTGTCTGCTGCAAGGCATAAACTTAGCTAGCTCAACCACCATTGTTAGTGCAGATACCTTCAGTTGATGCAATCCTCACTGCTTGTTAATTCTAAGTATTTTTTTAAGTTTGTTAACTCGGCTCGGAGTCCTCTTGTGATAATGAAAACTCAAATCTCTTTGTTGAAATTTTTCAACAGCTGATTCCGATTTAATTATTAACTACCCCTATCTGATGATGTCTAACTAGGATTCAATTCCCAACTTCGTCATTTCAGAAAACGACGTTTTACATGGTTTGAGGTCTCTGAAATACAGCGTATACATTCTATCATGTATACTCAAATCATGCTGTGTCAAGGTATGTGGTGTTATTTGAAAGATTTTTAATGAGTCCTTGAAATCAGGTGTTTGCCCTTTATATTGGATGAGTAGTTTCCTTATTCCGCTTCACAAATGTGGAAGCAGACATCACGATGAGTGCTATAGTGGCATTACCAACTTGAATGTCTTACCCAAATTGTGTGATCGAATTGTTGCTCAGTATTTAGCCTTTGCTATCAAATCTTATATCTCTCCATTCCAGCGTGGCTTTTTAAAGGGAAAATCAACTGTTACGAATCTATTAGAGTTTACCTGCCACGTTATCAAGGCTTCTTGTAATGGTTCCCGCACAGATGTCGTGTATACTGATTTTAGTAAAGCGTTTGGATTAGTTAACCATAACTTATTGATCTCCAAACTCCAGGCCTCTGGCTTCTCTTAGTTAGATACTTAATAATAAGCTCTAATTAATAAGCTCTTATCTGTATAATAGACCACTCAGCGTTCTGTTAAACTTGATCACCTCGGACGAATTTCTCGCAACGTCTGGAGTCTTTCAAGGCAGTCGCTATTAAACTGTTTCTTTCCTTCTCCTTGGAATTGTAATCGTATCAGCTTCAAATTGACTTAAATAATTTTATCATATGGTCAATCGCCTTCTTTCTCAAAGACGCAGTCATTCAATATTGTGCATTTCATTGATTCACACCAGCTGGAAAACGTAGATTTATTCATCGATTTAGGGGTTCTATTCGACCAGCGATTACGTTTTAATATACACATTGAGCTCTCTCTAAGTAAAGCTAGGTCCGAGCTA
The DNA here is from genome assembly GCA_001077435.1 of Glossina morsitans morsitans. Classification (NCBI taxonomy): domain Eukaryota; kingdom Metazoa; phylum Arthropoda; class Insecta; order Diptera; family Glossinidae; genus Glossina; species Glossina morsitans. The sequence goes on along the minus strand of CCAG010007007.1, from coordinate 15,609 downwards.
AGTTTCGTTAACAGGTGATCCAAGGAGCTTAAGGACCCTTGCATTAGTAAAATGTTATAATGTGCTTAATTAGACTAATACTTGAGTATGCCTCTGTTGTGTGGTGTCCTTCCTATAAGCGATATGTAGATTCAATTGAATCCGCTCAAAAGCAATTCTTGCTGTTTACCTAAGTGATGTCTATCACTTAATTTTAATATCGGATTCTTTAAAGCCTCTCAAAACAACTATGCTTAACACGCGCGACTTCCCCTTGGTCGTGTTTAAACTAACTGGGTTGGGGGTATGCTTCTGTGTTACTGGTCTACATGCTTTTTTTCTTTCTTATTTATTTGTACACGAATTATCATTTACTTTTTTTTCTTTATTTGTCCTTATATACTTTATACAAGTTTTTAATAATTATTAGTATAAGATTTACTTCTAACAGTCGATTGAATTCGGCTCTTCATTTGTTTCATTTGAGTTCCACGTGTAAGTAAATAAATAAATAAATAATCTTGATTAGAATTTTAAATGGTATTGTATTTATAAATTCTGCTGTTTTCATAAATTTCCATTGATTAATTGATTCACTATTTTAATCTTTACGAATATTTAATAATTTATCGACATGCCGTCAGTTTCATAAAACGTATCTTTTTAGTAGTAGTTAGTTATAAAATTCAGTAAATATTTACCTTAAGTTAACGGCTTATTGCATGTTACTTGCCACACAAACATTCACTTTTTGAAGGAACGGTTATATGGGAAAGGTCTCAAAAACATACCCCTGTCGACCCAAAATTTTTCCACCAATTTAGTTTTAGCAAAATAGCATTACTCTATGACATTTGTCAAGAAATTTTGAAAATTGCTTTTTTTTCATATACAAACTTTTCAAAATGGGGCTTCATATGAGTAGTGGTCGAAAAAATCGACCGATCCGAACCATTTTCAATTCAGCTCATCTTTCGGACGAACTAAACCATGACGGAGCATTTCGTTTCAGTTTCTCAATCGACCTTCCCTGAATCTTAAATGGGAAATTAAGTAACATCTCCATCTTATTCATATAATATTTCGTAGAAAGTACAAATTTTGCTTCTCAATTAAATAATATTATTTTGTAATTATCATCATAATTATCATTTTGAATATGTTTAATTTTTAATTATTTTTGAATTCTATTCTTTCCTTTGTCTTTTTCTTGTATAATGGCAAAGATATAATATAATGGTCGAAAGAATAGAATTCAAATATATATATATATAGAGTGATTAATAATTGATAGTGCGATAATTTTGTCATATATGTTAAAGTTATGTGATGATAATGTGATTATTATTTATAAATATTTCTGCGTTTTTATAGAGCATATTTCTCTATTTCATTTTCAGCATATTAATGTATTCATAATTTCATTGTTTTCCATTTTTCTTGTAAATATTAAATCAGCATACTGCTAATTTGAGTACAATGTTAGCTTTTAGTGATTTCACTTTAAGCTTTTGTCAAAATTCATATTCATTTAATAATTCATTGATTTATTTATACTTTTTTAAAATACTATACGGTTTGGCTGTATATGGTCGAGGAGGAACAGAACTACCTTCACGAACACGTTTTGCTTCGTTTAAATGAGCTAATACAGAAGAACGTTTACCAGCTGCTGCTGAAGATGATGCTAATTTGATGATACATAAAAAGTTCTTTGTAATTTTTTTTTATTGATAAACGGTAGTTTATATCTTGCTTGCGATCTAACCTATTTCAATTTATTTAACACACACTGTCTGCCAACAATCAACTTTGCAGCAAAATAATAAACTTTCACTTACTCGGTTTTAATAAAATATGTGATGCGGTGTTGGGTGAAGAATTCAGTGCGTGATTGTTGCAGACGGTGATTTCAAAAATTAATCAAAAACAAGTAAATAAAAGTGTAATTTAACTTTTTGCTTACCTTTGTAATATTCAAAGTTTCTGGATCCCATTGAGCGTTTTGTCTGTTGCTCGTATTCAGTTTCTTCAACTCTGTCGTATATAATGATATAAATTAATATGAAAAGGAAAACTCAAAAAAATAAAAATAAGCTCTCCGTTATTATATATATAAAAGCGTTGTTCCATTTAGTAAACATTCGCGAGACTAATGCTCGCACTTTATATAATTTTTTGACGTCTTATCTACTTACCCTTCGTTTGTAGCGTGTTTAAGCAGACGTAAATATTTTGGCATACCGGTTCCGCCAGGTTTTTCAAAAACTGATCTACACAAAAAAGTTACCCAGTCGACTATATTTTTGAGCACGTAATTTTTTCTCATACTTGAATAGTTCCGGATTACCGCCATAGCTGGTCTTGGCTAATTCTGGATTCATTTCCATAAGTTCACGCAATTGTTCATGCGAGACTTCGTCGTTTTTATCAGGTATCAAGTACTTTCGTACTTCAGCTAATGCGTATGCTATTCGAGCATAGCACTCCGCAGGCGGGGCCACGGTACTAATTTCTACATGTAGATCTTTATTCAGATGAGCATATTTAGAATCTGCTGAATTACGTAATTCCTCTTCCTTGTTGCGATCTCGCATTGAGTTGCGGCCTTTTATAAATATTTTACATTGAGTTTCTTCTTGCAACCGTCTTAGGGAGTTACCCTTAGGCCCCAGAATTTTGCCGCTAAAATTAAATTTTGGGTATTTCTTGATTGGCACAAACACTTTTTGGGTTATTTTCATCGGCCTTTGCTTATAAACGTCAGCATAAAATTCTTTGCCCGGTATCCGACCAGTAGAGTAAACCCGGTCGAAAGCTAAGTGCAAAAATTAGAATACAAAAATGTACTTTTCTTGCTCCCTTTCTTTTAAATTACACTAACCTTCTTCAATCAACAAAGCGCATAAAGGGAAATCTTCAGATAAACGGGAACGTTCTTTCTCTAAATCGGCCAGGAAATTCTGAGCAATTTCATTTACCTTGGGTTGATAACCCTCAATAATGTTCTTCTCAGGCTCTTCATAATCTTCTTCAGACATTTTTATATTTTATTTTAATAAACGAGATACTTTAAAACACCCAAGCGACGTTAAAGCAAAGCAAATTCACTACCTTAATAAGCACTAAGTTGCCAAATAGTGTCTTTGTCAACTAATGTAATCAATCCACAATGATTGCAACAATTGTTATTTAGAGAATTTGCTCTTTTTTAATTTGTAGCCATCACCAAAAAATGAGAGTACATGCATTTTGTCAAAACAATGCCCGGAAAAAATTTCAGAGATCCTATAAGATGTATAGTCTCTATGAGTGTTGACAATCAGCGATACGTAAGCTAAAGACTCACAAACCGTCACAATAGGAACTTATATATTCTAGGAACGATCCTACAGCATCCGCATCCGCGATACCCATCCAATATTACAAAATATCAATACATGCTTTTCTTCGAATTTCTTTAAGATAAACGTAGGTGATATAGAAAATTCGGCCACAGAAAAGCAAAATGTTGGTATTGGTTTTATTTTTTACTTCTTGGTGTCGGAACAAAACTTACTTCTTACTACTTACTTGTTGTTGTCGGAATAAAATATGGACATATTTCCAACAATGTCATTTAAAAATCTTACAAAAATTTTGAATAATTATAAACATAGACAATCGTACGTGAACCGAGGTATTCAACGTGGTATGGTCGTTGAATTAACTAAATCAATCAACTTAAACGATCACCATGAACAAAAAATATATGAAAAATAACAATTTTGTTAATCTTTATAATCTGCTTAAATTTTATAACACCTTCGAAATTCTTTTAATGTATTAATTAATCTTGTCCGGTTGTATCAGCCCGCTTACTTTGATAATTTATGCGTAATGGGCAAAAACACAATTTTTTTGATTTTGAAAGCAGAACTGTCCTTAGCTTACGTTACACCAACACCACTTACACTTACACCAACATACGTTACGCGCAAACATTTCAGTATTTTTGTCTCTGAAATTTTTTCCAGGCATTGCAAACTTTGGAAATAAGAATTGTTGCAATCATTGTGGATTGATTACATTAGTTGACAAAGACACTATTTGGCAACTTAGTGCTTATTAAGGTAGTGAATTTGCTTTGCTTTAACGTCGCTTGGGTGTTTTAAAGTATCTCGTTTATTAAAATAAAATATAAAAATGTCTGAAGAAGATTATGAAGAGCCTGAGAAGAACATTATTGAGGGTTATCAACCCAAGGTAAATGAAATTGCTCAGAATTTCCTGGCCGATTTAGAGAAAGAACGTTCCCGTTTATCTGAAGATTTCCCTTTATGCGCTTTGTTGATTGAAGAAGGTTAGTGTAATTTAAAAGAAAGGGAGCAAGAAAAGTACATTTTTGTATTCTAATTTTTGCACTTAGCTTTCGACCGGGTTTACTCTACTGGTCGGATACCGGGCAAAGAATTTTATGCTGACGTTTATAAGCAAAGGCCGATGAAAATAACCCAAAAAGTGTTTGTGCCAATCAAGAAATACCCAAAATTTAATTTTAGCGGCAAAATTCTGGGGCCTAAGGGTAACTCCCTAAGACGGTTGCAAGAAGAAACTCAATGTAAAATATTTATAAAAGGCCGCAACTCAATGCGAGATCGCAACAAGGAAGAGGAATTACGTAATTCAGCAGATTCTAAATATGCTCATCTGAATAAAGATCTACATGTAGAAATTAGTACCGTGGCCCCGCCTGCGGAGTGCTATGCTCGAATAGCATACGCATTAGCTGAAGTACGAAAGTACTTGATACCTGATAAAAACGACGAAGTCTCGCATGAACAATTGCGTGAACTTATGGAAATGAATCCAGAATTAGCCAAGACCAGCTATGGCGGTAATCCGGAACTATTCAAGTATGAGAAAAAATTACGTGCTCAAAAATATAGTCGACTGGGTAACTTTTTTGTGTAGATCAGTTTTTGAAAAACCTGGCGGAACCGGTATGCCAAAATATTTACGTCTGCTTAAACACGCTACAAACGAAGGGTAAGTAGATAAGACGTCAAAAAATTATATAAAGTGCGAGCATTAGTCTCGCGAATGTTTACTAAATGGAACAACGCTTTTATATATATAATAACGGAGAGCTTATTTTTATTTTTTTGAGTTTTCCTTTTCATATTAATTTATATCATTATATACGACAGAGTTGAAGAAACTGAATACGAGCAACAGACAAAACGCTCAATGGGATCCAGAAACTTTGAATATTACAAAGGTAAGCAAAAAGTTAAATTACACTTTTATTTACTTGTTTTTGATTAATTTTTGAAATCACCGTCTGCAACAATCACGCACTGAATTCTTCACCCAACACCGCATCACATATTTTATTAAAACCGAGTAAGTGAAAGTTTATTATTTTGCTGCAAAGTTGATTGTTGGCAGACAGTGTGTGTTAAATAAATTGAAATAGGTTAGATCGCAACCAAGATATAAACTACCGTTTATCAATAAAAAAAAATTACAAAGAACTTTTTATGTATCATCAAATTAGCATCATCTTCAGCAGCAGCTGGTAAACGTTCTTCTGTATTAGCTCATTTAAACGAAGCAAAACGTGTTCGTGAAGGTAGTTCTGTTCCTCCTCGACCATATACAGCCAAACCGTATAGTATTTTAAAAAAGTATAAATAAATCAATGAATTATTAAATGAATATGAATTTTGACAAAAGCTTAAAGTGAAATCACTAAAAGCTAACATTGTACTCAAATTAGCAGTATGCTGATTTAATATTTACAAGAAAAATGGAAAACAATGAAATTATGAATACATTAATATGCTGAAAATGAAATAGAGAAATATGCTCTATAAAAACGCAGAAATATTTATAAATAATAATCACATTATCATCACATAACTTTAACATATATGACAAAATTATCGCACTATCAATTATTAATCACTCTATATATATATATAATTATATATATATGTATATTAAAAAGATAAATAATTACAATGAGTATAATTTAATAAAAATATAATAAAATGGTATAGTATGATGGTAAAGATATAATATATAAAGCAGAAATGTTTATAAATAATAATCACAGTATTATTATATAACATTAACATATATGACAAATTTATCGCACTTTCAATTATTAATTACTCTATATATGTGTCTATTCCTTCATATAAAAGAAGAAAGTTATATTCGGCGGGGGACGTATCTCGCATACCCACCACGACGCTTTTTGCATTGTACTCTTCAAGTTCTTTTATTTGATACTCATATCGTTCGTATCATTAGGAAAAAATTAATCGCGGTGTCTATCATATTCATTTTTAAATTAACCGATTTTTAGGCAGATAATATATCTTCATTTGAAAAGTGTATAAAATAGTTTTAAACATTCTGTCTTATTTGCCTTATGAGAAATAAGCATAAAACTTCAAAAAAGTAAAAAAAATAAAATTTAATTACTCGTAACTTTCCGTGGGCACGGCAGGATAGTAGTGTGTTTCGTAAAGGAAATGTGTGGCAAATTTCACCTTTCTAACTTTTATAATTTCTGAGTTATGAGCAAAAACCCACAAATTTTCGTTAAGAAAAACTAAGTTGAATAAGCATAAGTCGTCTTATGTTCCATAGCGCGCTTCTGCTCTGGCCAATTCCGCCCATTTTCAACACCAACCTGCGTGCAAAGACTTTCAATGATTCTAACAAATTTGAAGTCCATATCTGCATATTACGAGGGCCAACAATACATACCACACAGACGGTCAGATGGTCAGACATGGTTAAACCAACTCAAAACTTCCCGCTGATCAAGAATATGCGTACGTTATAGGATCTTTGGACCTTCGTTTTGGCCGTTACATACATTATGGAAAATGAGTATACCCCAATCTTACGGTGGTGGGTATAAAAATATAAATAATTACAATGAGTATATAATTTAATAAAGATATAATGTAGTATATTATAATGGAAAAGATATAATATAATAGTCAAAAGAATAGAAACCAAAAATAATTATAAATAATTAAACATATTCAAAATGATAATTATGATAATAACTATAAAATAACATTACTTAATTGAGAAGAAGGAACTGTACTTTCTGCGGAATATTATACGAATAAGATGGAGACGATGGAACTTAATTTCTCATTTAAGTTTCAGGCAAGGCCGATTAAGGAACTGAAGCGAAGTGCTTTCTCTTGTCCATATAATATTTTAGATTTGGTTCATGTATATTTGTTAAAGAACGTCATGATTTACCCATAATATAAGTGAGCTCGATGGAGTAACATTGTAGTCATTGACTTTTTGTTCCTCAAAAATATTAATTTCCTACTTAAATTTTCGCTACTTACAGTGTTTCAATAAATTATTGTAGGAAAACAAACGAACAAGATATGTTAGTGAAAAAAAAAAATTCGTTACAACGTACACAAAATGTTAGAGCGATAAATTGTGCTTTTAAAGTGCACTTCTCCGTTATCGAATGCTGTAAGGTTTTTATTTTTCCTTCGAGTTTCTTCATTTAAGCATTGAACTGCATTTTATTTGGAGGGGAATTTAGAAACTGTTGTCGCTGGAATTACCACAATTGTAGGCACTTTCACTTTTCTTTTTTGATTTTTTTTTTTAGTGAAATTTATACTTGAATATACTGCTGCGTCCAAGAAATAAAACCCATCTCATTTTTACTTTTTTAAATCTATTTATTATTCCAAAAGTATTTCGTCGCCTTCAAAGTAATCCGTAAACTCAAATTGTTTTTCTTGCCAGCAGTTTGTCCCCCCGGAAGGAAGGAGTACACTATACCACGGTAATCGAACAAAACTTAACATCACCTTGACCTTGGCGGGGCTCTTGTTTTACCTTTGCACGATATTCTCTCGATTGCGCGATTGTTTCCGGCTCGTATACGCAAATCCAAGTCTCATCTCTTGTAATAATGCGTTTCATGACGGATTGATCCTCACGGACATTTACCATCACATTTCATTAAAACAACTAGATCGAATGGGCGGAAAGAATAACTCTGTTCTATTTCTTATATTTTTTCAGGCCATTGTATTCTTAATAACGTATGTATTGAAAGTTCTTTTAGAAAGTTGGTTAAATTTGCTTTTATTGATACCACGTAATGAAATATACTATAGGCTTTCCTTTCGTATACTATAGGCTTTCCCACTAACGGAAATATACTTTTTCATCAAGTTTTAAACACACATTCTACTACAATCTACTTCCAACGGTTTAACAATTAAGTTATACCGCTTTTATAAAAAGTCGTGACTTTCTTCAGAAACAATGCATGTGTATATGATTTCATTTATTCCATACTCGAATTTTTTATTCCAATGTATTTGCCACAAGAAGATTATCTAATGAATTAAGAAATTAGCTGTGCCATGAATAGGTCTACATACTCACATCTACATTGTTCAAATAGTGCTTTGATGGCTTTTAATTCAGCAACGAATCGAAATTCTTTATTTTGTTCGTGCAATACTTTTAAGTCTAATACGTGGCGATTGCTTTTTAATTTCATTCTCTCTAGATGACTTGAGTGTTTTTCATAAACTTTTGACGGATCAAGTACTGAGTTTAACTTTTGCAAGAAGCCATGTGAAGGTGCGATCTTCGAATTTAAAATGTGCGCAGACCATCGGTGAGCAACTTTCTTCATTTACGGTGAAATTTTAACTTTTCTCTTGCGGCGGCGGATAGAACGTGGTCCAACCATTAATCAAAATTGAACATTCTGCATCAATTTTCCTTTACCTTAAACCGCTTGTTTTATGGCCTAATGAACCAAAACAAATATATTTCACATTGGATAACTGCACAACTGAGGTGCCAGTGAAGACAGATACGAGCCATTGGCAGCAATGCTACGAGCAAATTGAATATTAAACCTAGCGGGCCGGCGGTTGCCCATGCCTACACTAAACAGTGCGGAAAACGTAATTAAATGACTCTATTAACGGATAACATCTTCTTGACGTTCTCCTTTAAAATATCACGTATTAGAAAGAAATGAGTATTCCATACAGGAATTTGGGAGTCCTCGCCTAAAATTCTATATAATGCTAATACGTCGGCAATTTCTTTTTTAGTTGCTTGACACAACTTCAACAAGTTTGATATCAAAATTTTCAGATTTTAAAAATGAATTTTCGATATGTATACTGTCTCTTATTTGCCAGAATCACAGGTAAGTGTTTAGGATAAGTTTACCTCAATACAATATTAAATTTTTATAAATATTAAATAATTATTAATAAATTGATGCAAATTGTAAGACAAAAAGTGTTTCTGCATTTGATTTAAAAATTATGCAAAAATAAAATTTATCAAGTCCTTGGCTTTCATTACGTCCGTTGCTATATATGTAGGCATGCGCACGCTCATTGCAGAGGATGTCTTATCTCCACCTGTACATAAACAAGATCAAATCTCTTGTAAATATAGAAAAACTGAATACGCCTACATATCCCTAAAAATTATTTACTGTAAAATTATTATTCGTCAATTATTTCATCTCTTTCGTGTTCACAAGTTTTTTGAAGTTTCATTGGGCCGAGAAAGTTTGTGGAGCGAGAACCTATATGGGCAAGATGTAGCATTGTTTGGAAATGCACTTTAGCATCACCGAGTGGTTAAGTCTTCGAATATAAACCCTTTCAAAGAGTTCATTGAGTATTTCAATGAAACTCGAAGACTTTCTCAACCCAGGTAGTGGAAGTTCTTTTAACACGTTAGCGCTCAGTCTAAAGTCAGTGAGTGCCTTCAAAAACACGCCTCTCTTTTTTTAGTTTTATAATACTAAGATTGTAGGACTGATAAAGGCATCTACGATGAACGTCTACAGACGTTATTTAGGTCAAGGGGTTAAAGAGTTGATCGAGCATTTCTAGAAAAGTCTAAAAGCTTTCCAATTAACACATCTAACGTTCATGATTAATCAATTGCTAAAGACGAAGGCATGCGAAGAGCTGATTGTGAACCATTCGAAATTATATCAACTTTATTTTGAAAATGATCACCAGATTTGATAAATTTGATTTCAATCTTCGACGTTTTACCACATTATCTTATAGTTGCAGATGTGCAGCCTAAAAACGTTGAAGTATTAGAATTAAAGCAAATTCTCGATCTGAATGACATATTTTTCATTTTGCGGCGTAAATGAAGCTTTTGAGCTTCAAAAACGATGATTGAGACTTGTTGGGAGCTTAGGCAATCACTAAAAAGTTGAAGACTTTCTAATTTCTCAGATGAAATATTTGTAAGCTTAAAAACTTCAATAATTCTAAATTGTTCGCTCGTCATTTGTTGTACTAGTGATAAACTTCTGTTAATAAAATTTTTTTTTAAGTGCGTTATGCTCAGCCGTTCTATAACAAGTACGTGATCGAGTCATCCTAAATAATGTTTATACAATTGTTTCGACAAAATCTTAAAATATCCGTTTGCAGATTCTCTTGTGGTACGGAAGCAATTTATGCAAGAGCCTAATCTACTCTACAAAAAAGTATAAGGGCTTAATAGATTTTATATACGAAAAACACAAGCGCGTTCGCCTCGTGTAAACTGCATCGCGTCCGATTCAACTTGAGCAGCAATTATAATGTTTATTACAGAATTGTCAGGATCATTTCTAAAAGGAAGATGGGAACATTTCTTATAGTTCGTGTGCAAGGAGTAAAAATGGTTAATTCTGTATTGAAGACAACGAGTTCAAAAACTTTAATTGTAGGTTATCATGATGGGAAGGGAAACGTAAATCAAATTTAAAGCAACCTAACGTAGAAAGTGTTGTGACATCAGTGTTAGTCCTGAGAAAGGGAAGATGTGGAACCTCCTACACTTTTAGAAAATTTTTGACCGTATGGATTTTCAACGGTTTTGAAACCATTTTGCACGGGACTCGATTCGCTATATAATAAAGGAAGGATAAAGTCTTGAAAAGTTAAACAATTTTCTAACGGTTTTAAATTGAGTGAAAATGAATAACAAATTTGTTTGACATGTCTTTGTATGAATAATTTATTATTTTTATAGTTATATTTTATAATTAACAGCAATTGCTATAGTGCAAATATAACAGCAAGATTCCTCTTTTTTTCTAATAAAATGTGCTATGGCAATGCCATGTATAAAAATCGTAAAAACGCTAAATCTAAAACTCTGCCGTTTCGCGAAAACGCTAACAAATTGCCATTACTAGTTTTTAGGGAAAGAAGGAGAAAAGCCATCAAAGCCGACGACAAAAATTTAGAAAAGTAATTTTTATCTAATTGAAATCTGTAATATTTAAACAAAAAAAAAGTGAGAAAGTATTTTTGCAGAACTTCTGTAGTGTACTATAAGCAAAATTGATTAATTAAGAAAAAAAGAAAAATTATGTGCGAAGAGTCGTAATGATTCCTCTGGAAAAACTGGTATTTGCATGAGAAAAAGTGAAAGTATATTTTCTATGAATTTGTTGCAACATTTAATGCTCATTTTAACATAAAAGAAATAAGAGTTCGATGATATTTTCATTAGAAAACCGTGAAATTAAACTAATAAATTTTTTCTACTTGTTTTTTCGCTGGAATTAAAGCAGACACAAAAGAGTTATCGTTGGCGTCTGGAATTTTTTGCTTGCCTGCCAACGGGGTAGAAAACAGAAAAAACTGTATGCATAGTCTGATGTGTGCTTGTATTTGTGTTAGAAGGAAATGCGAAAACGTTTATAGAAAATGCTATTTTATAAAATTTTTTAATTGCTTATTACAGTTCGATAAATGAAGTGTTTTTCCTTTATTAAGAGTTTTTGTGAAATATTTTGCTACGTTTCCATTGAATTAAAAGGATACAATATATAACTTTACAAAACACAAATACAGACACATATATACGTAAAATTGCGTTGGTGTGTGGTGGAGAAGGCTAATAACCAAATATCCACAACAGCAGTAACATGACAGACAATTATGATGATAATGGAGACTATCCCAACTATACTGAAGACGATGATTATGGTAAACAACGAAAGACTGGTGTGGGCCCTGGTGGTCCAAATTCTCAATTAGTTTCCTCTCACAACGGTGACAACAGTGCTAATCACGGTTTAAACGTCAATATGGCAACAAGTGATAATAACCACTTAAATGAGAAAGCAAATGAGTATATCAGAGATTGCTTGAGTGAAAAGGCGCGTATGGAAAGAAAATTTCCAATAGCTGAAAAATTATTGGACAGTGGTAAGTAGAAAAATGATCTCTAAAACTTTGATAGTATCCTCGTTTTTGTTTAAAGAAATTGAAAAAGTTCAAACTACGGGACGTATACCCTCACGGGAACAAAAATATGCTGACATTTATCGAGAAAAACCATTGCGAGTTTCACAAAAGGTGTTGGTTCCCATTAGAGAACACCCCAAAGTAAGATATATGTTTTCATTGGTTTTCTAGTTTTAATCTTTTTTTCAGTTCAATTTTGTAGGCAAACTTTTGGGACCCAAGGGTAATTCACTGCGTCGCTTGCAAGAGGAAACGCTCTGCAAAATGACTGTTCTGGGACGAAACTCTATGCGCGATCGTGTTAAGGAGGAGGAATTACGCAATTCCAAAGATCCAAAATATGCACACCTTAATAGCGATTTACATGTAGAAATCTCTACGGTAGCACCTCCTGCTGAGGCCTATGCCCGCATTGCATATGCTATGGCAGAACTACGAAAATATCTTATACCTGACAGTAACGATGTTATAAGACAGGAACAATTACGTGAACTAATGGATAACGCTCATATCTCCGACGAGGCAAAATCAACCACACCATATAAGAAATTACCAACACATCATACGGGTGTAGGTAACGTTAGCCTAGCTGCAGCATCCGGCAGCGGTGGTATGAGTGCCACATCAACCGCTGGAGCTCAAGTTAAAAATATGCCATTGTCAACAGCCTCTTACAGAAGTAATGCACAACAACAACAACAGGCTAATAATACATTTAACAAAAATAATGTGGCACCCAAGCAAAAGGTTATGTCTATTTTGGAGAAAGCTCGTTCAGCCATGGAAGAGACCTACGGGTAAGTGAATTAAAAAACAGATCTAAATTTCTGCATAAATATTTTATTAGAAAAATGTAGAAGATCGGGAAAGTGAATTCGTTTTCAAGGTGGTAGGATTATTAAATGGCAGGATTTACATTTTTAAGGTCATCTACGATCAACGTCGTTTAAAGCGGTTGTTAATATTATTGGAGTTTTCGGGTTATTTGCTATGATTAAGATATCAATTTCTGCGTTTAAACACTAATTTATAGGGAATGTCATAAGTCATAAGTCATAGAACAATGCAGGCAAATGGGTGATGCAAAGCATTCAAGTTATTAAAACGTTAGGATAAGAGCTCAGACAAAAACATAAAATCTTTGTTGATTACAGGCGTGGTTTTGAGACGGACAGTGTGACATATGATCAGAGCCACACTTATGACTCTTACAATTACGTGTCAGCAGCTGGCGCTGCTGCTGGTCCCCCAACGGTACATAACCATAATATACCACCACATACAACTCAAGCTCCAACTGGTATTGGTACGGGTGCTTTAAATAATAGAACACCATACGAGAATACTGATTATTCTGAATTGGACTATAATAGAAGAGACTATTATCAACATTCTCCCAGTTACGGAAGTAAGTTGATGTCGAAATTATGTATCCGTACCATGAACTGTTTTTATTCAATCATATTTGATTACAGCAAGTGGCATACAATCGAATCAAAATAATGCATTAAATCCCAATCGCGGTCATGTTAACAGGTGAAATTTGTTTGCAACAACATCTACAACAACAACACATCAAAATAATGCTAATAATCAAGTTTTAACCAATAATTTTAACAATAATAATGGAACCCAACAGCAGCAAACAATGCTTTCAAATTCCTCCAATACTACCCATTTCAGTAATAATTTAACCACAACATCTTGTTCGTCCTCTAATGCAAACAATTTTCAGTTAAATATAAAACAACAACAACCACAACAGCAAATGGAAAGTCTTACACAATTAAATGCTATGAATTTAAAGGGAGTTTTAAATAATAATAACAATAATAACAACACCAACAACAACAACAATAATAATAATATTATCAATAACAACAATAATTTTATAAAAAATCCATCAATAAACACACAATATTTAAGTACAGAACAACTAACAATGCCCAACAATATTGGTATTGTTCAACAGCATCATCAACAACAACAACAACAACAACATAGCTCACAAACAATGACAATATCAACCCTGCAAAATCAAAATCTCCCACCGTCTCTTATGCAACAACAATCACAACATCAACAACAGCAACAACATTATACCATTAGTAATAATAATAATAATAATAATAATCACAACCTAATAAATGGTTCACTAAAAGGCGCCCCCATTTTGATCAATAGTTTAACCACAACAGCTACTGTAATAGATACTACAACAACATTACCAATCACGACTTCGTCACCTCTTAACGCAGTCAATGGCTTGATAAATAATAACACAACATTACAAGAGGCGCCACTATCTGCAACATGTCTGCAGGGTGCCACCTCCGGTTATCCTGCTGTCACAAGTGCTGCTAATTTACTATTTGTAAGGTATTAAAATCCCTCAAATCTCAGACCATTTCCCCACAATTTAATTTTTCAGACGCAGTAAGTTCTGTTTTACTCAATTTTTTTATTTAGTAACGTTTTTTTTCTTTGGTTAATTTTTTATACGGTAACTTTGAAGCACAATAACTTTATAGCACATACCTATATATAATTGTCTAACATTCACAATGTTATACAATTATTTTCCGTTTTGTTTTTTACAGACCTGCAAATACTTCGCTACATATTGGTAAAGTACCATTTCTGTCACTCCAGTTTCTTTGAAAAATTTATGCTAGATTTTGTTTTTTGCAAACAAAACAGAAAAGCAAAATATTAAAATCTTTGTTTAACTTTCGAAAACTTGAAGGTAACCAACAGCTGAAAGTCATTATTTCTTTTCCGTTTTTAAACAAAAAAACAAAAGCCTCTTATGGACTTACTTAGTTTCAAGAAAACTATATACAAGACCATAAGGTCTTTAAAAACGAAATATTGAGAAACAAAAAAAAAAGAAAAGAAAGCAACAATAAAGGAAATTAATGCTAAGAAAACTATATGAAAACGAATAAACTCAAAAGGATTTTATATACACACGTCACTTACATTATATACAAAAACAGGAACTCATCCCTACACTTAACGTCAGATTTTTCAGACGAATTTATTAATTGAAAAGGACCCTTGCGCGGACACTTACACGCCCATACAGATATTTATAAATTACATTATTATTTGAAACAAATAAAATAATTATTTCATATATACTTACACACATATATATGTTTACACAAATTATATATTTAGGAGTTTAAATGATAATAAAAAAATGAAGAAAGCCACTCCTAGTTTATCTATCTTTAAGATGAAAACAATCTATGACAACAAGTTATACATATATTTTAAAATATATATATGTATATATATTAATATATATATATATATATATATATAT